>JAJJBR010002781.1:0-50509 GCA_022817965.1 Solanum lycopersicoides
GGACGTCCGTGAAGACCTTGGCTATGCATCCGGTTGGCCCTCACGGCCATTCCGATCCATTTTCAAGGTCAAAATAGCCCGAAGCGCGCATACCCTATTTCGACGATTTTTCGTGTGCTATAGTAACCATTTTTGGGTGATCCGGATCCCGACGTCAAAACTGCCAAAATTTTTGTGGACGTCCGTGAAGACCTTGGCTATGCATCCGGTTGCCCTCACGGCCATTCGATCCATTTTCAAGGTCAAAATAGCCCCGAAGCGCGCATACCCCTATTTCGACGATTTTTCGTGTGCTATAGTACATTTTTGGTGATCCGGATCCCGACGTCAAAACTGCCAAAATTATTTGTGGACGTCCGTGAAGACCTTGGCTATGCATCCGGTTGGCCCTCACGGCCATTCCGATCCATTTTCAAGGTCAAAATAGCCCCGAAGCGCGCATACCCCTATTTCGACGATTTTTCGTGTGCTATAGTACCATTTTTTGGTGATCCGGATCCCGACGTCAAAACTGCCAAAATTATTTGTGGACGTCCGTGAAGACCTTGGCTATGCATCCGGTTGGCCCTCACGGCCATTCCGATCCATTTTCAAGGTCAAAATAGCCCCGAAGCGCGCATACCCCTATTTCGACGATTTTTTCGTGTGCTATAGTATACCATTTTTTGGGTGATCCGGATCCCGACGTCAAAACTGCCAAAATTATTTGTGGACGTCCGTGAAGACCTTGGCTATGCATCCGGTTGCCCTCACGGCCATTCCGATCCATTTTCAAGGTCAAAATAGCCCCGAAGCGCGCATACCCCTATTTCGACGATTTTTCGTGTGCTATAGTATACCATTTTTTGGGTGATCCGGATCCCGACGTCAAAACTGCCAAAATTATTTGTGGACGTCCGTGAAGACCTTGGCTATGCATCCGGTTGCCCTCACGGCCATTCCGATCCATTTTCAAGGTCAAAATAGCCCCGAAGCGCGCATACCCCTATTTCGACGATTTTTCGTGTGCTATAGTATACCATTTTTTGGGTGATCCGGATCCCGACGTCAAAACTGCCAAAATTATTTGTGGACGTCCGTGAAGACCTTGGCTATGCATCCGGTTGGCCCTCACGGCCATTCCGATCCATTTTCAAGGTCAAAATAGCCCGAAGCGCGCATACCCCTATTTCGACGATTTTCGTGTGCTATAGTATACCATTTTTTGGGTGATCCGGATCCCGACGTCAAAACTGCCAAAATTATTTGTGGACGTCCGTGAAGACCTTGGCTATGCATCCGGTTGGCCCTCACGGCCATTCCGATCCATTTTCAAGGTCAAAATAGCCCGAAGCGCGCATACCCCTATTTCGACGATTTTTCGTGTGCTATAGTATACCATTTTTTGGGTGATCCGGATCCCGACGTCAAAACTGCCAAAATTATTTGTGGACGTCCGTGAAGACCTTGGCTATGCATCCGGTTGGCCCTCACGGCCATTCCGATCCATTTTCAAGGTCAAAATAGCCCGAAGCGCGCATACCCCTATTTCGACGATTTTTCGTGTGCTATAGTATACCATTTTTTGGGTGATCCGGATCCCGACGTCAAAACTGCCAAAATTATTTGTGGACGTCCGTGAAGACCTTGGCTATGCATCCGGTTGGCCCTCACGGCCATTCCGATCCATTTTCAAGGTCAAAATAGCCCCGAAGCGCGCATACCCCTATTTCGACGATTTTTCGTGTGCTATAGTATACCATTTTTTGGGTGATCCGGATCCCGACGTCAAAACTGCCAAAATTATTTGTGGACGTCCGTGAAGACCTTGGCTATGCATCCGGTTGGCCCTCACGGCCATTCCGATCCATTTTCAAGGTCAAAATAGCCCCGAAGCGCGCATACCCCTATTTCGACGATTTTTCGTGTGCTATAGTATACCATTTTTTGGGTGATCCGGATCCCGACGTCAAAACTGCCAAAATTATTTGTGGACGTCCGTGAAGACCTTGGCTATGCATCCGGTTGGCCCTCACGGCCATTCCGATCCATTTTCAAGGTCAAAATAGCCCCGAAGCGCGCATACCCCTATTTCGACGATTTTTCGTGTGCTATAGTATACCATTTTTTGGGTGATCCGGATCCCGACGTCAAAACTGCCAAAATTATTTGTGGACGTCCGTGAAGACCTTGGCTATGCATCCGGTTGGCCCTCACGGCCATTCCGATCCATTTTCAAGGTCAAAATAGCCCCGAAGCGCGCATACCCCTATTTCGACGATTTTTCGTGTGCTATAGTATACCATTTTTTGGGTGATCCGGATCCCGACGTCAAAACTGCCAAAATTATTTGTGGACGTCCGTGAAGACCTTGGCTATGCATCCGGTTGGCCCTCACGGCCATTCCGATCCATTTTCAAGGTCAAAATAGCCCCGAAGCGCGCATACCCCTATTTCGACGATTTTTCGTGTGCTATAGTATACCATTTTTTGGGTGATCCGGATCCCGACGTCAAAACTGCCAAAATTATTTGTGGACGTCCGTGAAGACCTTGGCTATGCATCCGGTTGGCCCTCACGGCCATTCCGATCCATTTTCAAGGTCAAAATAGCCCCGAAGCGCGCATACCCCTATTTCGACGATTTTTCGTGTGCTATAGTATACCATTTTTTGGGTGATCCGGATCCCGACGTCAAAACTGCCAAAATTATTTGTGGACGTCCGTGAAGACCTTGGCTATGCATCCGGTTGGCCCTCACGGCCATTCCGATCCATTTTCAAGGTCAAAATAGCCCCGAAGCGCGCATACCCCTATTTCGACGATTTTTCGTGTGCTATAGTATACCATTTTTTGGGTGATCCGGATCCCGACGTCAAAACTGCCAAAATTATTTGTGGACGTCCGTGAAGACCTTGGCTATGCATCCGGTTGGCCCTCACGGCCATTCCGATCCATTTTCAAGGTCAAAATAGCCCCGAAGCGCGCATACCCCTATTTCGACGATTTTTCGTGTGCTATAGTATACCATTTTTTGGGTGATCCGGATCCCGACGTCAAAACTGCCAAAATTATTTGTGGACGTCCGTGAAGACCTTGGCTATGCATCCGGTTGGCCCTCACGGCCATTCCGATCCATTTTCAAGGTCAAAATAGCCCCGAAGCGCGCATACCCCTATTTCGACGATTTTTCGTGTGCTATAGTATACCATTTTTTGGGTGATCCGGATCCCGACGTCAAAACTGCCAAAATTATTTGTGGACGTCCGTGAAGACCTTGGCTATGCATCCGGTTGGCCCTCACGGCCATTCCGATCCATTTTCAAGGTCAAAATAGCCCCGAAGCGCGCATACCCCTATTTCGACGATTTTTCGTGTGCTATAGTATACCATTTTTTGGGTGATCCGGATCCCGACGTCAAAACTGCCAAAATTATTTGTGGACGTCCGTGAAGACCTTGGCTATGCATCCGGTTGGCCCTCACGGCCATTCCGATCCATTTTCAAGGTCAAAATAGCCCCGAAGCGCGCATACCCCTATTTCGACGATTTTTCGTGTGCTATAGTATACCATTTTTTGGGTGATCCGGATCCCGACGTCAAAACTGCCAAAATTATTTGTGGACGTCCGTGAAGACCTTGGCTATGCATCCGGTTGGCCCTCACGGCCATTCCGATCCATTTTCAAGGTCAAAATAGCCCCGAAGCGCGCATACCCCTATTTCGACGATTTTTCGTGTGCTATAGTATACCATTTTTTGGGTGATCCGGATCCCGACGTCAAAACTGCCAAAATTATTTGTGGACGTCCGTGAAGACCTTGGCTATGCATCCGGTTGGCCCTCACGGCCATTCCGATCCATTTTCAAGGTCAAAATAGCCCCGAAGCGCGCATACCCCTATTTCGACGATTTTTCGTGTGCTATAGTATACCATTTTTTGGGTGATCCGGATCCCGACGTCAAAACTGCCAAAATTATTTGTGGACGTCCGTGAAGACCTTGGCTATGCATCCGGTTGGCCCTCACGGCCATTCCGATCCATTTTCAAGGTCAAAATAGCCCCGAAGCGCGCATACCCCTATTTCGACGATTTTTCGTGTGCTATAGTATACCATTTTTTGGGTGATCCGGATCCCGACGTCAAAACTGCCAAAATTATTTGTGGACGTCCGTGAAGACCTTGGCTATGCATCCGGTTGGCCCTCACGGCCATTCCGATCCATTTTCAAGGTCAAAATAGCCCCGAAGCGCGCATACCCCTATTTCGACGATTTTTCGTGTGCTATAGTATACCATTTTTTGGGTGATCCGGATCCCGACGTCAAAACTGCCAAAATTATTTGTGGACGTCCGTGAAGACCTTGGCTATGCATCCGGTTGGCCCTCACGGCCATTCCGATCCATTTTCAAGGTCAAAATAGCCCCGAAGCGCGCATACCCCTATTTCGACGATTTTTCGTGTGCTATAGTATACCATTTTTTGGGTGATCCGGATCCCGACGTCAAAACTGCCAAAATTATTTGTGGACGTCCGTGAAGACCTTGGCTATGCATCCGGTTGGCCCTCACGGCCATTCCGATCCATTTTCAAGGTCAAAATAGCCCCGAAGCGCGCATACCCCTATTTCGACGATTTTTCGTGTGCTATAGTATACCATTTTTTGGGTGATCCGGATCCCGACGTCAAAACTGCCAAAATTATTTGTGGACGTCCGTGAAGACCTTGGCTATGCATCCGGTTGGCCCTCACGGCCATTCCGATCCATTTTCAAGGTCAAAATAGCCCCGAAGCGCGCATACCCCTATTTCGACGATTTTTCGTGTGCTATAGTATACCATTTTTTGGGTGATCCGGATCCCGACGTCAAAACTGCCAAAATTATTTGTGGACGTCCGTGAAGACCTTGGCTATGCATCCGGTTGGCCCTCACGGCCATTCCGATCCATTTTCAAGGTCAAAATAGCCCCGAAGCGCGCATACCCCTATTTCGACGATTTTTCGTGTGCTATAGTATACCATTTTTTGGGTGATCCGGATCCCGACGTCAAAACTGCCAAAATTATTTGTGGACGTCCGTGAAGACCTTGGCTATGCATCCGGTTGGCCCTCACGGCCATTCCGATCCATTTTCAAGGTCAAAATAGCCCCGAAGCGCGCATACCCCTATTTCGACGATTTTTCGTGTGCTATAGTATACCATTTTTTGGGTGATCCGGATCCCGACGTCAAAACTGCCAAAATTATTTGTGGACGTCCGTGAAGACCTTGGCTATGCATCCGGTTGGCCCTCACGGCCATTCCGATCCATTTTCAAGGTCAAAATAGCCCCGAAGCGCGCATACCCCTATTTCGACGATTTTTCGTGTGCTATAGTATACCATTTTTTGGGTGATCCGGATCCCGACGTCAAAACTGCCAAAATTATTTGTGGACGTCCGTGAAGACCTTGGCTATGCATCCGGTTGGCCCTCACGGCCATTCCGATCCATTTTCAAGGTCAAAATAGCCCCGAAGCGCGCATACCCCTATTTCGACGATTTTTCGTGTGCTATAGTATACCATTTTTTGGGTGATCCGGATCCCGACGTCAAAACTGCCAAAATTATTTGTGGACGTCCGTGAAGACCTTGGCTATGCATCCGGTTGGCCCTCACGGCCATTCCGATCCATTTTCAAGGTCAAAATAGCCCCGAAGCGCGCATACCCCTATTTCGACGATTTTTCGTGTGCTATAGTATACCATTTTTTGGGTGATCCGGATCCCGACGTCAAAACTGCCAAAATTATTTGTGGACGTCCGTGAAGACCTTGGCTATGCATCCGGTTGGCCCTCACGGCCATTCCGATCCATTTTCAAGGTCAAAATAGCCCCGAAGCGCGCATACCCCTATTTCGACGATTTTTCGTGTGCTATAGTATACCATTTTTTGGGTGATCCGGATCCCGACGTCAAAACTGCCAAAATTATTTGTGGACGTCCGTGAAGACCTTGGCTATGCATCCGGTTGGCCCTCACGGCCATTCCGATCCATTTTCAAGGTCAAAATAGCCCCGAAGCGCGCATACCCCTATTTCGACGATTTTTCGTGTGCTATAGTATACCATTTTTTGGGTGATCCGGATCCCGACGTCAAAACTGCCAAAATTATTTGTGGACGTCCGTGAAGACCTTGGCTATGCATCCGGTTGGCCCTCACGGCCATTCCGATCCATTTTCAAGGTCAAAATAGCCCCGAAGCGCGCATACCCCTATTTCGACGATTTTTCGTGTGCTATAGTATACCATTTTTTGGGTGATCCGGATCCCGACGTCAAAACTGCCAAAATTATTTGTGGACGTCCGTGAAGACCTTGGCTATGCATCCGGTTGGCCCTCACGGCCATTCCGATCCATTTTCAAGGTCAAAATAGCCCCGAAGCGCGCATACCCCTATTTCGACGATTTTTCGTGTGCTATAGTATACCATTTTTTGGGTGATCCGGATCCCGACGTCAAAACTGCCAAAATTATTTGTGGACGTCCGTGAAGACCTTGGCTATGCATCCGGTTGGCCCTCACGGCCATTCCGATCCATTTTCAAGGTCAAAATAGCCCCGAAGCGCGCATACCCCTATTTCGACGATTTTTCGTGTGCTATAGTATACCATTTTTTGGGTGATCCGGATCCCGACGTCAAAACTGCCAAAATTATTTGTGGACGTCCGTGAAGACCTTGGCTATGCATCCGGTTGGCCCTCACGGCCATTCCGATCCATTTTCAAGGTCAAAATAGCCCCGAAGCGCGCATACCCCTATTTCGACGATTTTTCGTGTGCTATAGTATACCATTTTTTGGGTGATCCGGATCCCGACGTCAAAACTGCCAAAATTATTTGTGGACGTCCGTGAAGACCTTGGCTATGCATCCGGTTGGCCCTCACGGCCATTCCGATCCATTTTCAAGGTCAAAATAGCCCCGAAGCGCGCATACCCCTATTTCGACGATTTTTCGTGTGCTATAGTATACCATTTTTTGGGTGATCCGGATCCCGACGTCAAAACTGCCAAAATTATTTGTGGACGTCCGTGAAGACCTTGGCTATGCATCCGGTTGGCCCTCACGGCCATTCCGATCCATTTTCAAGGTCAAAATAGCCCCGAAGCGCGCATACCCCTATTTCGACGATTTTTCGTGTGCTATAGTATACCATTTTTTGGGTGATCCGGATCCCGACGTCAAAACTGCCAAAATTATTTGTGGACGTCCGTGAAGACCTTGGCTATGCATCCGGTTGGCCCTCACGGCCATTCCGATCCATTTTCAAGGTCAAAATAGCCCCGAAGCGCGCATACCCCTATTTCGACGATTTTTCGTGTGCTATAGTATACCATTTTTTGGGTGATCCGGATCCCGACGTCAAAACTGCCAAAATTATTTGTGGACGTCCGTGAAGACCTTGGCTATGCATCCGGTTGGCCCTCACGGCCATTCCGATCCATTTTCAAGGTCAAAATAGCCCCGAAGCGCGCATACCCCTATTTCGACGATTTTTCGTGTGCTATAGTATACCATTTTTTGGGTGATCCGGATCCCGACGTCAAAACTGCCAAAATTATTTGTGGACGTCCGTGAAGACCTTGGCTATGCATCCGGTTGGCCCTCACGGCCATTCCGATCCATTTTCAAGGTCAAAATAGCCCCGAAGCGCGCATACCCCTATTTCGACGATTTTTCGTGTGCTATAGTATACCATTTTTTGGGTGATCCGGATCCCGACGTCAAAACTGCCAAAATTATTTGTGGACGTCCGTGAAGACCTTGGCTATGCATCCGGTTGGCCCTCACGGCCATTCCGATCCATTTTCAAGGTCAAAATAGCCCCGAAGCGCGCATACCCCTATTTCGACGATTTTTCGTGTGCTATAGTATACCATTTTTTGGGTGATCCGGATCCCGACGTCAAAACTGCCAAAATTATTTGTGGACGTCCGTGAAGACCTTGGCTATGCATCCGGTTGGCCCTCACGGCCATTCCGATCCATTTTCAAGGTCAAAATAGCCCCGAAGCGCGCATACCCCTATTTCGACGATTTTTCGTGTGCTATAGTATACCATTTTTTGGGTGATCCGGATCCCGACGTCAAAACTGCCAAAATTATTTGTGGACGTCCGTGAAGACCTTGGCTATGCATCCGGTTGGCCCTCACGGCCATTCCGATCCATTTTCAAGGTCAAAATAGCCCCGAAGCGCGCATACCCCTATTTCGACGATTTTTCGTGTGCTATAGTATACCATTTTTTGGGTGATCCGGATCCCGACGTCAAAACTGCCAAAATTATTTGTGGACGTCCGTGAAGACCTTGGCTATGCATCCGGTTGGCCCTCACGGCCATTCCGATCCATTTTCAAGGTCAAAATAGCCCCGAAGCGCGCATACCCCTATTTCGACGATTTTTCGTGTGCTATAGTATACCATTTTTTGGGTGATCCGGATCCCGACGTCAAAACTGCCAAAATTATTTGTGGACGTCCGTGAAGACCTTGGCTATGCATCCGGTTGGCCCTCACGGCCATTCCGATCCATTTTCAAGGTCAAAATAGCCCCGAAGCGCGCATACCCCTATTTCGACGATTTTTCGTGTGCTATAGTATACCATTTTTTGGGTGATCCGGATCCCGACGTCAAAACTGCCAAAATTATTTGTGGACGTCCGTGAAGACCTTGGCTATGCATCCGGTTGGCCCTCACGGCCATTCCGATCCATTTTCAAGGTCAAAATAGCCCCGAAGCGCGCATACCCCTATTTCGACGATTTTTCGTGTGCTATAGTATACCATTTTTTGGGTGATCCGGATCCCGACGTCAAAACTGCCAAAATTATTTGTGGACGTCCGTGAAGACCTTGGCTATGCATCCGGTTGGCCCTCACGGCCATTCCGATCCATTTTCAAGGTCAAAATAGCCCCGAAGCGCGCATACCCCTATTTCGACGATTTTTCGTGTGCTATAGTATACCATTTTTTGGGTGATCCGGATCCCGACGTCAAAACTGCCAAAATTATTTGTGGACGTCCGTGAAGACCTTGGCTATGCATCCGGTTGGCCCTCACGGCCATTCCGATCCATTTTCAAGGTCAAAATAGCCCCGAAGCGCGCATACCCCTATTTCGACGATTTTTCGTGTGCTATAGTATACCATTTTTTGGGTGATCCGGATCCCGACGTCAAAACTGCCAAAATTATTTGTGGACGTCCGTGAAGACCTTGGCTATGCATCCGGTTGGCCCTCACGGCCATTCCGATCCATTTTCAAGGTCAAAATAGCCCCGAAGCGCGCATACCCCTATTTCGACGATTTTTCGTGTGCTATAGTATACCATTTTTTGGGTGATCCGGATCCCGACGTCAAAACTGCCAAAATTATTTGTGGACGTCCGTGAAGACCTTGGCTATGCATCCGGTTGGCCCTCACGGCCATTCCGATCCATTTTCAAGGTCAAAATAGCCCCGAAGCGCGCATACCCCTATTTCGACGATTTTTCGTGTGCTATAGTATACCATTTTTTGGGTGATCCGGATCCCGACGTCAAAACTGCCAAAATTATTTGTGGACGTCCGTGAAGACCTTGGCTATGCATCCGGTTGGCCCTCACGGCCATTCCGATCCATTTTCAAGGTCAAAATAGCCCCGAAGCGCGCATACCCCTATTTCGACGATTTTTCGTGTGCTATAGTATACCATTTTTTGGGTGATCCGGATCCCGACGTCAAAACTGCCAAAATTATTTGTGGACGTCCGTGAAGACCTTGGCTATGCATCCGGTTGGCCCTCACGGCCATTCCGATCCATTTTCAAGGTCAAAATAGCCCCGAAGCGCGCATACCCCTATTTCGACGATTTTTCGTGTGCTATAGTATACCATTTTTTGGGTGATCCGGATCCCGACGTCAAAACTGCCAAAATTATTTGTGGACGTCCGTGAAGACCTTGGCTATGCATCCGGTTGGCCCTCACGGCCATTCCGATCCATTTTCAAGGTCAAAATAGCCCCGAAGCGCGCATACCCCTATTTCGACGATTTTTCGTGTGCTATAGTATACCATTTTTTGGGTGATCCGGATCCCGACGTCAAAACTGCCAAAATTATTTGTGGACGTCCGTGAAGACCTTGGCTATGCATCCGGTTGGCCCTCACGGCCATTCCGATCCATTTTCAAGGTCAAAATAGCCCCGAAGCGCGCATACCCCTATTTCGACGATTTTTCGTGTGCTATAGTATACCATTTTTTGGGTGATCCGGATCCCGACGTCAAAACTGCCAAAATTATTTGTGGACGTCCGTGAAGACCTTGGCTATGCATCCGGTTGGCCCTCACGGCCATTCCGATCCATTTTCAAGGTCAAAATAGCCCCGAAGCGCGCATACCCCTATTTCGACGATTTTTCGTGTGCTATAGTATACCATTTTTTGGGTGATCCGGATCCCGACGTCAAAACTGCCAAAATTATTTGTGGACGTCCGTGAAGACCTTGGCTATGCATCCGGTTGGCCCTCACGGCCATTCCGATCCATTTTCAAGGTCAAAATAGCCCCGAAGCGCGCATACCCCTATTTCGACGATTTTTCGTGTGCTATAGTATACCATTTTTTGGGTGATCCGGATCCCGACGTCAAAACTGCCAAAATTATTTGTGGACGTCCGTGAAGACCTTGGCTATGCATCCGGTTGGCCCTCACGGCCATTCCGATCCATTTTCAAGGTCAAAATAGCCCCGAAGCGCGCATACCCCTATTTCGACGATTTTTCGTGTGCTATAGTATACCATTTTTTGGGTGATCCGGATCCCGACGTCAAAACTGCCAAAATTATTTGTGGACGTCCGTGAAGACCTTGGCTATGCATCCGGTTGGCCCTCACGGCCATTCCGATCCATTTTCAAGGTCAAAATAGCCCCGAAGCGCGCATACCCCTATTTCGACGATTTTTCGTGTGCTATAGTATACCATTTTTTGGGTGATCCGGATCCCGACGTCAAAACTGCCAAAATTATTTGTGGACGTCCGTGAAGACCTTGGCTATGCATCCGGTTGGCCCTCACGGCCATTCCGATCCATTTTCAAGGTCAAAATAGCCCCGAAGCGCGCATACCCCTATTTCGACGATTTTTCGTGTGCTATAGTATACCATTTTTTGGGTGATCCGGATCCCGACGTCAAAACTGCCAAAATTATTTGTGGACGTCCGTGAAGACCTTGGCTATGCATCCGGTTGGCCCTCACGGCCATTCCGATCCATTTTCAAGGTCAAAATAGCCCCGAAGCGCGCATACCCCTATTTCGACGATTTTTCGTGTGCTATAGTATACCATTTTTTGGGTGATCCGGATCCCGACGTCAAAACTGCCAAAATTATTTGTGGACGTCCGTGAAGACCTTGGCTATGCATCCGGTTGGCCCTCACGGCCATTCCGATCCATTTTCAAGGTCAAAATAGCCCCGAAGCGCGCATACCCCTATTTCGACGATTTTTCGTGTGCTATAGTATACCATTTTTTGGGTGATCCGGATCCCGACGTCAAAACTGCCAAAATTATTTGTGGACGTCCGTGAAGACCTTGGCTATGCATCCGGTTGGCCCTCACGGCCATTCCGATCCATTTTCAAGGTCAAAATAGCCCCGAAGCGCGCATACCCCTATTTCGACGATTTTTCGTGTGCTATAGTATACCATTTTTTGGGTGATCCGGATCCCGACGTCAAAACTGCCAAAATTATTTGTGGACGTCCGTGAAGACCTTGGCTATGCATCCGGTTGGCCCTCACGGCCATTCCGATCCATTTTCAAGGTCAAAATAGCCCCGAAGCGCGCATACCCCTATTTCGACGATTTTTCGTGTGCTATAGTATACCATTTTTTGGGTGATCCGGATCCCGACGTCAAAACTGCCAAAATTATTTGTGGACGTCCGTGAAGACCTTGGCTATGCATCCGGTTGGCCCTCACGGCCATTCCGATCCATTTTCAAGGTCAAAATAGCCCCGAAGCGCGCATACCCCTATTTCGACGATTTTTCGTGTGCTATAGTATACCATTTTTTGGGTGATCCGGATCCCGACGTCAAAACTGCCAAAATTATTTGTGGACGTCCGTGAAGACCTTGGCTATGCATCCGGTTGGCCCTCACGGCCATTCCGATCCATTTTCAAGGTCAAAATAGCCCCGAAGCGCGCATACCCCTATTTCGACGATTTTTCGTGTGCTATAGTATACCATTTTTTGGGTGATCCGGATCCCGACGTCAAAACTGCCAAAATTATTTGTGGACGTCCGTGAAGACCTTGGCTATGCATCCGGTTGGCCCTCACGGCCATTCCGATCCATTTTCAAGGTCAAAATAGCCCCGAAGCGCGCATACCCCTATTTCGACGATTTTTCGTGTGCTATAGTATACCATTTTTTGGGTGATCCGGATCCCGACGTCAAAACTGCCAAAATTATTTGTGGACGTCCGTGAAGACCTTGGCTATGCATCCGGTTGGCCCTCACGGCCATTCCGATCCATTTTCAAGGTCAAAATAGCCCCGAAGCGCGCATACCCCTATTTCGACGATTTTTCGTGTGCTATAGTATACCATTTTTTGGGTGATCCGGATCCCGACGTCAAAACTGCCAAAATTATTTGTGGACGTCCGTGAAGACCTTGGCTATGCATCCGGTTGGCCCTCACGGCCATTCCGATCCATTTTCAAGGTCAAAATAGCCCCGAAGCGCGCATACCCCTATTTCGACGATTTTTCGTGTGCTATAGTATACCATTTTTTGGGTGATCCGGATCCCGACGTCAAAACTGCCAAAATTATTTGTGGACGTCCGTGAAGACCTTGGCTATGCATCCGGTTGGCCCTCACGGCCATTCCGATCCATTTTCAAGGTCAAAATAGCCCCGAAGCGCGCATACCCCTATTTCGACGATTTTTCGTGTGCTATAGTATACCATTTTTTGGGTGATCCGGATCCCGACGTCAAAACTGCCAAAATTATTTGTGGACGTCCGTGAAGACCTTGGCTATGCATCCGGTTGGCCCTCACGGCCATTCCGATCCATTTTCAAGGTCAAAATAGCCCCGAAGCGCGCATACCCCTATTTCGACGATTTTTCGTGTGCTATAGTATACCATTTTTTGGGTGATCCGGATCCCGACGTCAAAACTGCCAAAATTATTTGTGGACGTCCGTGAAGACCTTGGCTATGCATCCGGTTGGCCCTCACGGCCATTCCGATCCATTTTCAAGGTCAAAATAGCCCCGAAGCGCGCATACCCCTATTTCGACGATTTTTCGTGTGCTATAGTATACCATTTTTTGGGTGATCCGGATCCCGACGTCAAAACTGCCAAAATTATTTGTGGACGTCCGTGAAGACCTTGGCTATGCATCCGGTTGGCCCTCACGGCCATTCCGATCCATTTTCAAGGTCAAAATAGCCCCGAAGCGCGCATACCCCTATTTCGACGATTTTTCGTGTGCTATAGTATACCATTTTTTGGGTGATCCGGATCCCGACGTCAAAACTGCCAAAATTATTTGTGGACGTCCGTGAAGACCTTGGCTATGCATCCGGTTGGCCCTCACGGCCATTCCGATCCATTTTCAAGGTCAAAATAGCCCCGAAGCGCGCATACCCCTATTTCGACGATTTTTCGTGTGCTATAGTATACCATTTTTTGGGTGATCCGGATCCCGACGTCAAAACTGCCAAAATTATTTGTGGACGTCCGTGAAGACCTTGGCTATGCATCCGGTTGGCCCTCACGGCCATTCCGATCCATTTTCAAGGTCAAAATAGCCCCGAAGCGCGCATACCCCTATTTCGACGATTTTTCGTGTGCTATAGTATACCATTTTTTGGGTGATCCGGATCCCGACGTCAAAACTGCCAAAATTATTTGTGGACGTCCGTGAAGACCTTGGCTATGCATCCGGTTGGCCCTCACGGCCATTCCGATCCATTTTCAAGGTCAAAATAGCCCCGAAGCGCGCATACCCCTATTTCGACGATTTTTCGTGTGCTATAGTATACCATTTTTTGGGTGATCCGGATCCCGACGTCAAAACTGCCAAAATTATTTGTGGACGTCCGTGAAGACCTTGGCTATGCATCCGGTTGGCCCTCACGGCCATTCCGATCCATTTTCAAGGTCAAAATAGCCCCGAAGCGCGCATACCCCTATTTCGACGATTTTTCGTGTGCTATAGTATACCATTTTTTGGGTGATCCGGATCCCGACGTCAAAACTGCCAAAATTATTTGTGGACGTCCGTGAAGACCTTGGCTATGCATCCGGTTGGCCCTCACGGCCATTCCGATCCATTTTCAAGGTCAAAATAGCCCCGAAGCGCGCATACCCCTATTTCGACGATTTTTCGTGTGCTATAGTATACCATTTTTTGGGTGATCCGGATCCCGACGTCAAAACTGCCAAAATTATTTGTGGACGTCCGTGAAGACCTTGGCTATGCATCCGGTTGGCCCTCACGGCCATTCCGATCCATTTTCAAGGTCAAAATAGCCCCGAAGCGCGCATACCCCTATTTCGACGATTTTTCGTGTGCTATAGTATACCATTTTTTGGGTGATCCGGATCCCGACGTCAAAACTGCCAAAATTATTTGTGGACGTCCGTGAAGACCTTGGCTATGCATCCGGTTGGCCCTCACGGCCATTCCGATCCATTTTCAAGGTCAAAATAGCCCCGAAGCGCGCATACCCCTATTTCGACGATTTTTCGTGTGCTATAGTATACCATTTTTTGGGTGATCCGGATCCCGACGTCAAAACTGCCAAAATTATTTGTGGACGTCCGTGAAGACCTTGGCTATGCATCCGGTTGGCCCTCACGGCCATTCCGATCCATTTTCAAGGTCAAAATAGCCCCGAAGCGCGCATACCCCTATTTCGACGATTTTTCGTGTGCTATAGTATACCATTTTTTGGGTGATCCGGATCCCGACGTCAAAACTGCCAAAATTATTTGTGGACGTCCGTGAAGACCTTGGCTATGCATCCGGTTGGCCCTCACGGCCATTCCGATCCATTTTCAAGGTCAAAATAGCCCCGAAGCGCGCATACCCCTATTTCGACGATTTTTCGTGTGCTATAGTATACCATTTTTTGGGTGATCCGGATCCCGACGTCAAAACTGCCAAAATTATTTGTGGACGTCCGTGAAGACCTTGGCTATGCATCCGGTTGGCCCTCACGGCCATTCCGATCCATTTTCAAGGTCAAAATAGCCCCGAAGCGCGCATACCCCTATTTCGACGATTTTTCGTGTGCTATAGTATACCATTTTTTGGGTGATCCGGATCCCGACGTCAAAACTGCCAAAATTATTTGTGGACGTCCGTGAAGACCTTGGCTATGCATCCGGTTGGCCCTCACGGCCATTCCGATCCATTTTCAAGGTCAAAATAGCCCCGAAGCGCGCATACCCCTATTTCGACGATTTTTCGTGTGCTATAGTATACCATTTTTTGGGTGATCCGGATCCCGACGTCAAAACTGCCAAAATTATTTGTGGACGTCCGTGAAGACCTTGGCTATGCATCCGGTTGGCCCTCACGGCCATTCCGATCCATTTTCAAGGTCAAAATAGCCCCGAAGCGCGCATACCCCTATTTCGACGATTTTTCGTGTGCTATAGTATACCATTTTTTGGGTGATCCGGATCCCGACGTCAAAACTGCCAAAATTATTTGTGGACGTCCGTGAAGACCTTGGCTATGCATCCGGTTGGCCCTCACGGCCATTCCGATCCATTTTCAAGGTCAAAATAGCCCCGAAGCGCGCATACCCCTATTTCGACGATTTTTCGTGTGCTATAGTATACCATTTTTTGGGTGATCCGGATCCCGACGTCAAAACTGCCAAAATTATTTGTGGACGTCCGTGAAGACCTTGGCTATGCATCCGGTTGGCCCTCACGGCCATTCCGATCCATTTTCAAGGTCAAAATAGCCCCGAAGCGCGCATACCCCTATTTCGACGATTTTTCGTGTGCTATAGTATACCATTTTTTGGGTGATCCGGATCCCGACGTCAAAACTGCCAAAATTATTTGTGGACGTCCGTGAAGACCTTGGCTATGCATCCGGTTGGCCCTCACGGCCATTCCGATCCATTTTCAAGGTCAAAATAGCCCCGAAGCGCGCATACCCCTATTTCGACGATTTTTCGTGTGCTATAGTATACCATTTTTTGGGTGATCCGGATCCCGACGTCAAAACTGCCAAAATTATTTGTGGACGTCCGTGAAGACCTTGGCTATGCATCCGGTTGGCCCTCACGGCCATTCCGATCCATTTTCAAGGTCAAAATAGCCCCGAAGCGCGCATACCCCTATTTCGACGATTTTTCGTGTGCTATAGTATACCATTTTTTGGGTGATCCGGATCCCGACGTCAAAACTGCCAAAATTATTTGTGGACGTCCGTGAAGACCTTGGCTATGCATCCGGTTGGCCCTCACGGCCATTCCGATCCATTTTCAAGGTCAAAATAGCCCCGAAGCGCGCATACCCCTATTTCGACGATTTTTCGTGTGCTATAGTATACCATTTTTTGGGTGATCCGGATCCCGACGTCAAAACTGCCAAAATTATTTGTGGACGTCCGTGAAGACCTTGGCTATGCATCCGGTTGGCCCTCACGGCCATTCCGATCCATTTTCAAGGTCAAAATAGCCCCGAAGCGCGCATACCCCTATTTCGACGATTTTTCGTGTGCTATAGTATACCATTTTTTGGGTGATCCGGATCCCGACGTCAAAACTGCCAAAATTATTTGTGGACGTCCGTGAAGACCTTGGCTATGCATCCGGTTGGCCCTCACGGCCATTCCGATCCATTTTCAAGGTCAAAATAGCCCCGAAGCGCGCATACCCCTATTTCGACGATTTTTCGTGTGCTATAGTATACCATTTTTTGGGTGATCCGGATCCCGACGTCAAAACTGCCAAAATTATTTGTGGACGTCCGTGAAGACCTTGGCTATGCATCCGGTTGGCCCTCACGGCCATTCCGATCCATTTTCAAGGTCAAAATAGCCCCGAAGCGCGCATACCCCTATTTCGACGATTTTTCGTGTGCTATAGTATACCATTTTTTGGGTGATCCGGATCCCGACGTCAAAACTGCCAAAATTATTTGTGGACGTCCGTGAAGACCTTGGCTATGCATCCGGTTGGCCCTCACGGCCATTCCGATCCATTTTCAAGGTCAAAATAGCCCCGAAGCGCGCATACCCCTATTTCGACGATTTTTCGTGTGCTATAGTATACCATTTTTTGGGTGATCCGGATCCCGACGTCAAAACTGCCAAAATTATTTGTGGACGTCCGTGAAGACCTTGGCTATGCATCCGGTTGGCCCTCACGGCCATTCCGATCCATTTTCAAGGTCAAAATAGCCCCGAAGCGCGCATACCCCTATTTCGACGATTTTTCGTGTGCTATAGTATACCATTTTTTGGGTGATCCGGATCCCGACGTCAAAACTGCCAAAATTATTTGTGGACGTCCGTGAAGACCTTGGCTATGCATCCGGTTGGCCCTCACGGCCATTCCGATCCATTTTCAAGGTCAAAATAGCCCCGAAGCGCGCATACCCCTATTTCGACGATTTTTCGTGTGCTATAGTATACCATTTTTTGGGTGATCCGGATCCCGACGTCAAAACTGCCAAAATTATTTGTGGACGTCCGTGAAGACCTTGGCTATGCATCCGGTTGGCCCTCACGGCCATTCCGATCCATTTTCAAGGTCAAAATAGCCCCGAAGCGCGCATACCCCTATTTCGACGATTTTTCGTGTGCTATAGTATACCATTTTTTGGGTGATCCGGATCCCGACGTCAAAACTGCCAAAATTATTTGTGGACGTCCGTGAAGACCTTGGCTATGCATCCGGTTGGCCCTCACGGCCATTCCGATCCATTTTCAAGGTCAAAATAGCCCCGAAGCGCGCATACCCCTATTTCGACGATTTTTCGTGTGCTATAGTATACCATTTTTTGGGTGATCCGGATCCCGACGTCAAAACTGCCAAAATTATTTGTGGACGTCCGTGAAGACCTTGGCTATGCATCCGGTTGGCCCTCACGGCCATTCCGATCCATTTTCAAGGTCAAAATAGCCCCGAAGCGCGCATACCCCTATTTCGACGATTTTTCGTGTGCTATAGTATACCATTTTTTGGGTGATCCGGATCCCGACGTCAAAACTGCCAAAATTATTTGTGGACGTCCGTGAAGACCTTGGCTATGCATCCGGTTGGCCCTCACGGCCATTCCGATCCATTTTCAAGGTCAAAATAGCCCCGAAGCGCGCATACCCCTATTTCGACGATTTTTCGTGTGCTATAGTATACCATTTTTTGGGTGATCCGGATCCCGACGTCAAAACTGCCAAAATTATTTGTGGACGTCCGTGAAGACCTTGGCTATGCATCCGGTTGGCCCTCACGGCCATTCCGATCCATTTTCAAGGTCAAAATAGCCCCGAAGCGCGCATACCCCTATTTCGACGATTTTTCGTGTGCTATAGTATACCATTTTTTGGGTGATCCGGATCCCGACGTCAAAACTGCCAAAATTATTTGTGGACGTCCGTGAAGACCTTGGCTATGCATCCGGTTGGCCCTCACGGCCATTCCGATCCATTTTCAAGGTCAAAATAGCCCCGAAGCGCGCATACCCCTATTTCGACGATTTTTCGTGTGCTATAGTATACCATTTTTTGGGTGATCCGGATCCCGACGTCAAAACTGCCAAAATTATTTGTGGACGTCCGTGAAGACCTTGGCTATGCATCCGGTTGGCCCTCACGGCCATTCCGATCCATTTTCAAGGTCAAAATAGCCCCGAAGCGCGCATACCCCTATTTCGACGATTTTTCGTGTGCTATAGTATACCATTTTTTGGGTGATCCGGATCCCGACGTCAAAACTGCCAAAATTATTTGTGGACGTCCGTGAAGACCTTGGCTATGCATCCGGTTGGCCCTCACGGCCATTCCGATCCATTTTCAAGGTCAAAATAGCCCCGAAGCGCGCATACCCCTATTTCGACGATTTTTCGTGTGCTATAGTATACCATTTTTTGGGTGATCCGGATCCCGACGTCAAAACTGCCAAAATTATTTGTGGACGTCCGTGAAGACCTTGGCTATGCATCCGGTTGGCCCTCACGGCCATTCCGATCCATTTTCAAGGTCAAAATAGCCCCGAAGCGCGCATACCCCTATTTCGACGATTTTTCGTGTGCTATAGTATACCATTTTTTGGGTGATCCGGATCCCGACGTCAAAACTGCCAAAATTATTTGTGGACGTCCGTGAAGACCTTGGCTATGCATCCGGTTGGCCCTCACGGCCATTCCGATCCATTTTCAAGGTCAAAATAGCCCCGAAGCGCGCATACCCCTATTTCGACGATTTTTCGTGTGCTATAGTATACCATTTTTTGGGTGATCCGGATCCCGACGTCAAAACTGCCAAAATTATTTGTGGACGTCCGTGAAGACCTTGGCTATGCATCCGGTTGGCCCTCACGGCCATTCCGATCCATTTTCAAGGTCAAAATAGCCCCGAAGCGCGCATACCCCTATTTCGACGATTTTTCGTGTGCTATAGTATACCATTTTTTGGGTGATCCGGATCCCGACGTCAAAACTGCCAAAATTATTTGTGGACGTCCGTGAAGACCTTGGCTATGCATCCGGTTGGCCCTCACGGCCATTCCGATCCATTTTCAAGGTCAAAATAGCCCCGAAGCGCGCATACCCCTATTTCGACGATTTTTCGTGTGCTATAGTATACCATTTTTTGGGTGATCCGGATCCCGACGTCAAAACTGCCAAAATTATTTGTGGACGTCCGTGAAGACCTTGGCTATGCATCCGGTTGGCCCTCACGGCCATTCCGATCCATTTTCAAGGTCAAAATAGCCCCGAAGCGCGCATACCCCTATTTCGACGATTTTTCGTGTGCTATAGTATACCATTTTTTGGGTGATCCGGATCCCGACGTCAAAACTGCCAAAATTATTTGTGGACGTCCGTGAAGACCTTGGCTATGCATCCGGTTGGCCCTCACGGCCATTCCGATCCATTTTCAAGGTCAAAATAGCCCCGAAGCGCGCATACCCCTATTTCGACGATTTTTCGTGTGCTATAGTATACCATTTTTTGGGTGATCCGGATCCCGACGTCAAAACTGCCAAAATTATTTGTGGACGTCCGTGAAGACCTTGGCTATGCATCCGGTTGGCCCTCACGGCCATTCCGATCCATTTTCAAGGTCAAAATAGCCCCGAAGCGCGCATACCCCTATTTCGACGATTTTTCGTGTGCTATAGTATACCATTTTTTGGGTGATCCGGATCCCGACGTCAAAACTGCCAAAATTATTTGTGGACGTCCGTGAAGACCTTGGCTATGCATCCGGTTGGCCCTCACGGCCATTCCGATCCATTTTCAAGGTCAAAATAGCCCCGAAGCGCGCATACCCCTATTTCGACGATTTTTCGTGTGCTATAGTATACCATTTTTTGGGTGATCCGGATCCCGACGTCAAAACTGCCAAAATTATTTGTGGACGTCCGTGAAGACCTTGGCTATGCATCCGGTTGGCCCTCACGGCCATTCCGATCCATTTTCAAGGTCAAAATAGCCCCGAAGCGCGCATACCCCTATTTCGACGATTTTTCGTGTGCTATAGTATACCATTTTTTGGGTGATCCGGATCCCGACGTCAAAACTGCCAAAATTATTTGTGGACGTCCGTGAAGACCTTGGCTATGCATCCGGTTGGCCCTCACGGCCATTCCGATCCATTTTCAAGGTCAAAATAGCCCCGAAGCGCGCATACCCCTATTTCGACGATTTTTCGTGTGCTATAGTATACCATTTTTTGGGTGATCCGGATCCCGACGTCAAAACTGCCAAAATTATTTGTGGACGTCCGTGAAGACCTTGGCTATGCATCCGGTTGGCCCTCACGGCCATTCCGATCCATTTTCAAGGTCAAAATAGCCCCGAAGCGCGCATACCCCTATTTCGACGATTTTTCGTGTGCTATAGTATACCATTTTTTGGGTGATCCGGATCCCGACGTCAAAACTGCCAAAATTATTTGTGGACGTCCGTGAAGACCTTGGCTATGCATCCGGTTGGCCCTCACGGCCATTCCGATCCATTTTCAAGGTCAAAATAGCCCCGAAGCGCGCATACCCCTATTTCGACGATTTTTCGTGTGCTATAGTATACCATTTTTTGGGTGATCCGGATCCCGACGTCAAAACTGCCAAAATTATTTGTGGACGTCCGTGAAGACCTTGGCTATGCATCCGGTTGGCCCTCACGGCCATTCCGATCCATTTTCAAGGTCAAAATAGCCCCGAAGCGCGCATACCCCTATTTCGACGATTTTTCGTGTGCTATAGTATACCATTTTTTGGGTGATCCGGATCCCGACGTCAAAACTGCCAAAATTATTTGTGGACGTCCGTGAAGACCTTGGCTATGCATCCGGTTGGCCCTCACGGCCATTCCGATCCATTTTCAAGGTCAAAATAGCCCCGAAGCGCGCATACCCCTATTTCGACGATTTTTCGTGTGCTATAGTATACCATTTTTTGGGTGATCCGGATCCCGACGTCAAAACTGCCAAAATTATTTGTGGACGTCCGTGAAGACCTTGGCTATGCATCCGGTTGGCCCTCACGGCCATTCCGATCCATTTTCAAGGTCAAAATAGCCCCGAAGCGCGCATACCCCTATTTCGACGATTTTTCGTGTGCTATAGTATACCATTTTTTGGGTGATCCGGATCCCGACGTCAAAACTGCCAAAATTATTTGTGGACGTCCGTGAAGACCTTGGCTATGCATCCGGTTGGCCCTCACGGCCATTCCGATCCATTTTCAAGGTCAAAATAGCCCCGAAGCGCGCATACCCCTATTTCGACGATTTTTCGTGTGCTATAGTATACCATTTTTTGGGTGATCCGGATCCCGACGTCAAAACTGCCAAAATTATTTGTGGACGTCCGTGAAGACCTTGGCTATGCATCCGGTTGGCCCTCACGGCCATTCCGATCCATTTTCAAGGTCAAAATAGCCCCGAAGCGCGCATACCCCTATTTCGACGATTTTTCGTGTGCTATAGTATACCATTTTTTGGGTGATCCGGATCCCGACGTCAAAACTGCCAAAATTATTTGTGGACGTCCGTGAAGACCTTGGCTATGCATCCGGTTGGCCCTCACGGCCATTCCGATCCATTTTCAAGGTCAAAATAGCCCCGAAGCGCGCATACCCCTATTTCGACGATTTTTCGTGTGCTATAGTATACCATTTTTTGGGTGATCCGGATCCCGACGTCAAAACTGCCAAAATTATTTGTGGACGTCCGTGAAGACCTTGGCTATGCATCCGGTTGGCCCTCACGGCCATTCCGATCCATTTTCAAGGTCAAAATAGCCCCGAAGCGCGCATACCCCTATTTCGACGATTTTTCGTGTGCTATAGTATACCATTTTTTGGGTGATCCGGATCCCGACGTCAAAACTGCCAAAATTATTTGTGGACGTCCGTGAAGACCTTGGCTATGCATCCGGTTGGCCCTCACGGCCATTCCGATCCATTTTCAAGGTCAAAATAGCCCCGAAGCGCGCATACCCCTATTTCGACGATTTTTCGTGTGCTATAGTATACCATTTTTTGGGTGATCCGGATCCCGACGTCAAAACTGCCAAAATTATTTGTGGACGTCCGTGAAGACCTTGGCTATGCATCCGGTTGGCCCTCACGGCCATTCCGATCCATTTTCAAGGTCAAAATAGCCCCGAAGCGCGCATACCCCTATTTCGACGATTTTTCGTGTGCTATAGTATACCATTTTTTGGGTGATCCGGATCCCGACGTCAAAACTGCCAAAATTATTTGTGGACGTCCGTGAAGACCTTGGCTATGCATCCGGTTGGCCCTCACGGCCATTCCGATCCATTTTCAAGGTCAAAATAGCCCCGAAGCGCGCATACCCCTATTTCGACGATTTTTCGTGTGCTATAGTATACCATTTTTTGGGTGATCCGGATCCCGACGTCAAAACTGCCAAAATTATTTGTGGACGTCCGTGAAGACCTTGGCTATGCATCCGGTTGGCCCTCACGGCCATTCCGATCCATTTTCAAGGTCAAAATAGCCCCGAAGCGCGCATACCCCTATTTCGACGATTTTTCGTGTGCTATAGTATACCATTTTTTGGGTGATCCGGATCCCGACGTCAAAACTGCCAAAATTATTTGTGGACGTCCGTGAAGACCTTGGCTATGCATCCGGTTGGCCCTCACGGCCATTCCGATCCATTTTCAAGGTCAAAATAGCCCCGAAGCGCGCATACCCCTATTTCGACGATTTTTCGTGTGCTATAGTATACCATTTTTTGGGTGATCCGGATCCCGACGTCAAAACTGCCAAAATTATTTGTGGACGTCCGTGAAGACCTTGGCTATGCATCCGGTTGGCCCTCACGGCCATTCCGATCCATTTTCAAGGTCAAAATAGCCCCGAAGCGCGCATACCCCTATTTCGACGATTTTTCGTGTGCTATAGTATACCATTTTTTGGGTGATCCGGATCCCGACGTCAAAACTGCCAAAATTATTTGTGGACGTCCGTGAAGACCTTGGCTATGCATCCGGTTGGCCCTCACGGCCATTCCGATCCATTTTCAAGGTCAAAATAGCCCCGAAGCGCGCATACCCCTATTTCGACGATTTTTCGTGTGCTATAGTATACCATTTTTTGGGTGATCCGGATCCCGACGTCAAAACTGCCAAAATTATTTGTGGACGTCCGTGAAGACCTTGGCTATGCATCCGGTTGGCCCTCACGGCCATTCCGATCCATTTTCAAGGTCAAAATAGCCCCGAAGCGCGCATACCCCTATTTCGACGATTTTTCGTGTGCTATAGTATACCATTTTTTGGGTGATCCGGATCCCGACGTCAAAACTGCCAAAATTATTTGTGGACGTCCGTGAAGACCTTGGCTATGCATCCGGTTGGCCCTCACGGCCATTCCGATCCATTTTCAAGGTCAAAATAGCCCCGAAGCGCGCATACCCCTATTTCGACGATTTTTCGTGTGCTATAGTATACCATTTTTTGGGTGATCCGGATCCCGACGTCAAAACTGCCAAAATTATTTGTGGACGTCCGTGAAGACCTTGGCTATGCATCCGGTTGGCCCTCACGGCCATTCCGATCCATTTTCAAGGTCAAAATAGCCCCGAAGCGCGCATACCCCTATTTCGACGATTTTTCGTGTGCTATAGTATACCATTTTTTGGGTGATCCGGATCCCGACGTCAAAACTGCCAAAATTATTTGTGGACGTCCGTGAAGACCTTGGCTATGCATCCGGTTGGCCCTCACGGCCATTCCGATCCATTTTCAAGGTCAAAATAGCCCCGAAGCGCGCATACCCCTATTTCGACGATTTTTCGTGTGCTATAGTATACCATTTTTTGGGTGATCCGGATCCCGACGTCAAAACTGCCAAAATTATTTGTGGACGTCCGTGAAGACCTTGGCTATGCATCCGGTTGGCCCTCACGGCCATTCCGATCCATTTTCAAGGTCAAAATAGCCCCGAAGCGCGCATACCCCTATTTCGACGATTTTTCGTGTGCTATAGTATACCATTTTTTGGGTGATCCGGATCCCGACGTCAAAACTGCCAAAATTATTTGTGGACGTCCGTGAAGACCTTGGCTATGCATCCGGTTGGCCCTCACGGCCATTCCGATCCATTTTCAAGGTCAAAATAGCCCCGAAGCGCGCATACCCCTATTTCGACGATTTTTCGTGTGCTATAGTATACCATTTTTTGGGTGATCCGGATCCCGACGTCAAAACTGCCAAAATTATTTGTGGACGTCCGTGAAGACCTTGGCTATGCATCCGGTTGGCCCTCACGGCCATTCCGATCCATTTTCAAGGTCAAAATAGCCCCGAAGCGCGCATACCCCTATTTCGACGATTTTTCGTGTGCTATAGTATACCATTTTTTGGGTGATCCGGATCCCGACGTCAAAACTGCCAAAATTATTTGTGGACGTCCGTGAAGACCTTGGCTATGCATCCGGTTGGCCCTCACGGCCATTCCGATCCATTTTCAAGGTCAAAATAGCCCCGAAGCGCGCATACCCCTATTTCGACGATTTTTCGTGTGCTATAGTATACCATTTTTTGGGTGATCCGGATCCCGACGTCAAAACTGCCAAAATTATTTGTGGACGTCCGTGAAGACCTTGGCTATGCATCCGGTTGGCCCTCACGGCCATTCCGATCCATTTTCAAGGTCAAAATAGCCCCGAAGCGCGCATACCCCTATTTCGACGATTTTTCGTGTGCTATAGTATACCATTTTTTGGGTGATCCGGATCCCGACGTCAAAACTGCCAAAATTATTTGTGGACGTCCGTGAAGACCTTGGCTATGCATCCGGTTGGCCCTCACGGCCATTCCGATCCATTTTCAAGGTCAAAATAGCCCCGAAGCGCGCATACCCCTATTTCGACGATTTTTCGTGTGCTATAGTATACCATTTTTTGGGTGATCCGGATCCCGACGTCAAAACTGCCAAAATTATTTGTGGACGTCCGTGAAGACCTTGGCTATGCATCCGGTTGGCCCTCACGGCCATTCCGATCCATTTTCAAGGTCAAAATAGCCCCGAAGCGCGCATACCCCTATTTCGACGATTTTTCGTGTGCTATAGTATACCATTTTTTGGGTGATCCGGATCCCGACGTCAAAACTGCCAAAATTATTTGTGGACGTCCGTGAAGACCTTGGCTATGCATCCGGTTGGCCCTCACGGCCATTCCGATCCATTTTCAAGGTCAAAATAGCCCCGAAGCGCGCATACCCCTATTTCGACGATTTTTCGTGTGCTATAGTATACCATTTTTTGGGTGATCCGGATCCCGACGTCAAAACTGCCAAAATTATTTGTGGACGTCCGTGAAGACCTTGGCTATGCATCCGGTTGGCCCTCACGGCCATTCCGATCCATTTTCAAGGTCAAAATAGCCCCGAAGCGCGCATACCCCTATTTCGACGATTTTTCGTGTGCTATAGTATACCATTTTTTGGGTGATCCGGATCCCGACGTCAAAACTGCCAAAATTATTTGTGGACGTCCGTGAAGACCTTGGCTATGCATCCGGTTGGCCCTCACGGCCATTCCGATCCATTTTCAAGGTCAAAATAGCCCCGAAGCGCGCATACCCCTATTTCGACGATTTTTCGTGTGCTATAGTATACCATTTTTTGGGTGATCCGGATCCCGACGTCAAAACTGCCAAAATTATTTGTGGACGTCCGTGAAGACCTTGGCTATGCATCCGGTTGGCCCTCACGGCCATTCCGATCCATTTTCAAGGTCAAAATAGCCCCGAAGCGCGCATACCCCTATTTCGACGATTTTTCGTGTGCTATAGTATACCATTTTTTGGGTGATCCGGATCCCGACGTCAAAACTGCCAAAATTATTTGTGGACGTCCGTGAAGACCTTGGCTATGCATCCGGTTGGCCCTCACGGCCATTCCGATCCATTTTCAAGGTCAAAATAGCCCCGAAGCGCGCATACCCCTATTTCGACGATTTTTCGTGTGCTATAGTATACCATTTTTTGGGTGATCCGGATCCCGACGTCAAAACTGCCAAAATTATTTGTGGACGTCCGTGAAGACCTTGGCTATGCATCCGGTTGGCCCTCACGGCCATTCCGATCCATTTTCAAGGTCAAAATAGCCCCGAAGCGCGCATACCCCTATTTCGACGATTTTTCGTGTGCTATAGTATACCATTTTTTGGGTGATCCGGATCCCGACGTCAAAACTGCCAAAATTATTTGTGGACGTCCGTGAAGACCTTGGCTATGCATCCGGTTGGCCCTCACGGCCATTCCGATCCATTTTCAAGGTCAAAATAGCCCCGAAGCGCGCATACCCCTATTTCGACGATTTTTCGTGTGCTATAGTATACCATTTTTTGGGTGATCCGGATCCCGACGTCAAAACTGCCAAAATTATTTGTGGACGTCCGTGAAGACCTTGGCTATGCATCCGGTTGGCCCTCACGGCCATTCCGATCCATTTTCAAGGTCAAAATAGCCCCGAAGCGCGCATACCCCTATTTCGACGATTTTTCGTGTGCTATAGTATACCATTTTTTGGGTGATCCGGATCCCGACGTCAAAACTGCCAAAATTATTTGTGGACGTCCGTGAAGACCTTGGCTATGCATCCGGTTGGCCCTCACGGCCATTCCGATCCATTTTCAAGGTCAAAATAGCCCCGAAGCGCGCATACCCCTATTTCGACGATTTTTCGTGTGCTATAGTATACCATTTTTTGGGTGATCCGGATCCCGACGTCAAAACTGCCAAAATTATTTGTGGACGTCCGTGAAGACCTTGGCTATGCATCCGGTTGGCCCTCACGGCCATTCCGATCCATTTTCAAGGTCAAAATAGCCCCGAAGCGCGCATACCCCTATTTCGACGATTTTTCGTGTGCTATAGTATACCATTTTTTGGGTGATCCGGATCCCGACGTCAAAACTGCCAAAATTATTTGTGGACGTCCGTGAAGACCTTGGCTATGCATCCGGTTGGCCCTCACGGCCATTCCGATCCATTTTCAAGGTCAAAATAGCCCCGAAGCGCGCATACCCCTATTTCGACGATTTTTCGTGTGCTATAGTATACCATTTTTTGGGTGATCCGGATCCCGACGTCAAAACTGCCAAAATTATTTGTGGACGTCCGTGAAGACCTTGGCTATGCATCCGGTTGGCCCTCACGGCCATTCCGATCCATTTTCAAGGTCAAAATAGCCCCGAAGCGCGCATACCCCTATTTCGACGATTTTTCGTGTGCTATAGTATACCATTTTTTGGGTGATCCGGATCCCGACGTCAAAACTGCCAAAATTATTTGTGGACGTCCGTGAAGACCTTGGCTATGCATCCGGTTGGCCCTCACGGCCATTCCGATCCATTTTCAAGGTCAAAATAGCCCCGAAGCGCGCATACCCCTATTTCGACGATTTTTCGTGTGCTATAGTATACCATTTTTTGGGTGATCCGGATCCCGACGTCAAAACTGCCAAAATTATTTGTGGACGTCCGTGAAGACCTTGGCTATGCATCCGGTTGGCCCTCACGGCCATTCCGATCCATTTTCAAGGTCAAAATAGCCCCGAAGCGCGCATACCCCTATTTCGACGATTTTTCGTGTGCTATAGTATACCATTTTTTGGGTGATCCGGATCCCGACGTCAAAACTGCCAAAATTATTTGTGGACGTCCGTGAAGACCTTGGCTATGCATCCGGTTGGCCCTCACGGCCATTCCGATCCATTTTCAAGGTCAAAATAGCCCCGAAGCGCGCATACCCCTATTTCGACGATTTTTCGTGTGCTATAGTATACCATTTTTTGGGTGATCCGGATCCCGACGTCAAAACTGCCAAAATTATTTGTGGACGTCCGTGAAGACCTTGGCTATGCATCCGGTTGGCCCTCACGGCCATTCCGATCCATTTTCAAGGTCAAAATAGCCCCGAAGCGCGCATACCCCTATTTCGACGATTTTTCGTGTGCTATAGTATACCATTTTTTGGGTGATCCGGATCCCGACGTCAAAACTGCCAAAATTATTTGTGGACGTCCGTGAAGACCTTGGCTATGCATCCGGTTGGCCCTCACGGCCATTCCGATCCATTTTCAAGGTCAAAATAGCCCCGAAGCGCGCATACCCCTATTTCGACGATTTTTCGTGTGCTATAGTATACCATTTTTTGGGTGATCCGGATCCCGACGTCAAAACTGCCAAAATTATTTGTGGACGTCCGTGAAGACCTTGGCTATGCATCCGGTTGGCCCTCACGGCCATTCCGATCCATTTTCAAGGTCAAAATAGCCCCGAAGCGCGCATACCCCTATTTCGACGATTTTTCGTGTGCTATAGTATACCATTTTTTGGGTGATCCGGATCCCGACGTCAAAACTGCCAAAATTATTTGTGGACGTCCGTGAAGACCTTGGCTATGCATCCGGTTGGCCCTCACGGCCATTCCGATCCATTTTCAAGGTCAAAATAGCCCCGAAGCGCGCATACCCCTATTTCGACGATTTTTCGTGTGCTATAGTATACCATTTTTTGGGTGATCCGGATCCCGACGTCAAAACTGCCAAAATTATTTGTGGACGTCCGTGAAGACCTTGGCTATGCATCCGGTTGGCCCTCACGGCCATTCCGATCCATTTTCAAGGTCAAAATAGCCCCGAAGCGCGCATACCCCTATTTCGACGATTTTTCGTGTGCTATAGTATACCATTTTTTGGGTGATCCGGATCCCGACGTCAAAACTGCCAAAATTATTTGTGGACGTCCGTGAAGACCTTGGCTATGCATCCGGTTGGCCCTCACGGCCATTCCGATCCATTTTCAAGGTCAAAATAGCCCCGAAGCGCGCATACCCCTATTTCGACGATTTTTCGTGTGCTA
The DNA here is from genome assembly GCA_022817965.1 of Solanum lycopersicoides. Lineage (NCBI taxonomy): Eukaryota > Viridiplantae > Streptophyta > Magnoliopsida > Solanales > Solanaceae > Solanum > Solanum lycopersicoides. The sequence goes on from JAJJBR010002781.1 coordinate 29,606, forward strand.
TAGTATACCATTTTTTGGGTGATCCGGATCCCGACGTCAAAACTGCCAAAATTATTTGTGGACGTCCGTGAAGACCTTGGCTATGCATCCGGTTGGCCCTCACGGCCATTCCGATCCATTTTCAAGGTCAAAATAGCCCCGAAGCGCGCATACCCCTATTTCGACGATTTTTCGTGTGCTATAGTATACCATTTTTTGGGTGATCCGGATCCCGACGTCAAAACTGCCAAAATTATTTGTGGACGTCCGTGAAGACCTTGGCTATGCATCCGGTTGGCCCTCACGGCCATTCCGATCCATTTTCAAGGTCAAAATAGCCCCGAAGCGCGCATACCCCTATTTCGACGATTTTTCGTGTGCTATAGTATACCATTTTTTGGGTGATCCGGATCCCGACGTCAAAACTGCCAAAATTATTTGTGGACGTCCGTGAAGACCTTGGCTATGCATCCGGTTGGCCCTCACGGCCATTCCGATCCATTTTCAAGGTCAAAATAGCCCCGAAGCGCGCATACCCCTATTTCGACGATTTTTCGTGTGCTATAGTATACCATTTTTTGGGTGATCCGGATCCCGACGTCAAAACTGCCAAAATTATTTGTGGACGTCCGTGAAGACCTTGGCTATGCATCCGGTTGGCCCTCACGGCCATTCCGATCCATTTTCAAGGTCAAAATAGCCCCGAAGCGCGCATACCCCTATTTCGACGATTTTTCGTGTGCTATAGTATACCATTTTTTGGGTGATCCGGATCCCGACGTCAAAACTGCCAAAATTATTTGTGGACGTCCGTGAAGACCTTGGCTATGCATCCGGTTGGCCCTCACGGCCATTCCGATCCATTTTCAAGGTCAAAATAGCCCCGAAGCGCGCATACCCCTATTTCGACGATTTTTCGTGTGCTATAGTATACCATTTTTTGGGTGATCCGGATCCCGACGTCAAAACTGCCAAAATTATTTGTGGACGTCCGTGAAGACCTTGGCTATGCATCCGGTTGGCCCTCACGGCCATTCCGATCCATTTTCAAGGTCAAAATAGCCCCGAAGCGCGCATACCCCTATTTCGACGATTTTTCGTGTGCTATAGTATACCATTTTTTGGGTGATCCGGATCCCGACGTCAAAACTGCCAAAATTATTTGTGGACGTCCGTGAAGACCTTGGCTATGCATCCGGTTGGCCCTCACGGCCATTCCGATCCATTTTCAAGGTCAAAATAGCCCCGAAGCGCGCATACCCCTATTTCGACGATTTTTCGTGTGCTATAGTATACCATTTTTTGGGTGATCCGGATCCCGACGTCAAAACTGCCAAAATTATTTGTGGACGTCCGTGAAGACCTTGGCTATGCATCCGGTTGGCCCTCACGGCCATTCCGATCCATTTTCAAGGTCAAAATAGCCCCGAAGCGCGCATACCCCTATTTCGACGATTTTTCGTGTGCTATAGTATACCATTTTTTGGGTGATCCGGATCCCGACGTCAAAACTGCCAAAATTATTTGTGGACGTCCGTGAAGACCTTGGCTATGCATCCGGTTGGCCCTCACGGCCATTCCGATCCATTTTCAAGGTCAAAATAGCCCCGAAGCGCGCATACCCCTATTTCGACGATTTTTCGTGTGCTATAGTATACCATTTTTTGGGTGATCCGGATCCCGACGTCAAAACTGCCAAAATTATTTGTGGACGTCCGTGAAGACCTTGGCTATGCATCCGGTTGGCCCTCACGGCCATTCCGATCCATTTTCAAGGTCAAAATAGCCCCGAAGCGCGCATACCCCTATTTCGACGATTTTTCGTGTGCTATAGTATACCATTTTTTGGGTGATCCGGATCCCGACGTCAAAACTGCCAAAATTATTTGTGGACGTCCGTGAAGACCTTGGCTATGCATCCGGTTGGCCCTCACGGCCATTCCGATCCATTTTCAAGGTCAAAATAGCCCCGAAGCGCGCATACCCCTATTTCGACGATTTTTCGTGTGCTATAGTATACCATTTTTTGGGTGATCCGGATCCCGACGTCAAAACTGCCAAAATTATTTGTGGACGTCCGTGAAGACCTTGGCTATGCATCCGGTTGGCCCTCACGGCCATTCCGATCCATTTTCAAGGTCAAAATAGCCCCGAAGCGCGCATACCCCTATTTCGACGATTTTTCGTGTGCTATAGTATACCATTTTTTGGGTGATCCGGATCCCGACGTCAAAACTGCCAAAATTATTTGTGGACGTCCGTGAAGACCTTGGCTATGCATCCGGTTGGCCCTCACGGCCATTCCGATCCATTTTCAAGGTCAAAATAGCCCCGAAGCGCGCATACCCCTATTTCGACGATTTTTCGTGTGCTATAGTATACCATTTTTTGGGTGATCCGGATCCCGACGTCAAAACTGCCAAAATTATTTGTGGACGTCCGTGAAGACCTTGGCTATGCATCCGGTTGGCCCTCACGGCCATTCCGATCCATTTTCAAGGTCAAAATAGCCCCGAAGCGCGCATACCCCTATTTCGACGATTTTTCGTGTGCTATAGTATACCATTTTTTGGGTGATCCGGATCCCGACGTCAAAACTGCCAAAATTATTTGTGGACGTCCGTGAAGACCTTGGCTATGCATCCGGTTGGCCCTCACGGCCATTCCGATCCATTTTCAAGGTCAAAATAGCCCCGAAGCGCGCATACCCCTATTTCGACGATTTTTCGTGTGCTATAGTATACCATTTTTTGGGTGATCCGGATCCCGACGTCAAAACTGCCAAAATTATTTGTGGACGTCCGTGAAGACCTTGGCTATGCATCCGGTTGGCCCTCACGGCCATTCCGATCCATTTTCAAGGTCAAAATAGCCCCGAAGCGCGCATACCCCTATTTCGACGATTTTTCGTGTGCTATAGTATACCATTTTTTGGGTGATCCGGATCCCGACGTCAAAACTGCCAAAATTATTTGTGGACGTCCGTGAAGACCTTGGCTATGCATCCGGTTGGCCCTCACGGCCATTCCGATCCATTTTCAAGGTCAAAATAGCCCCGAAGCGCGCATACCCCTATTTCGACGATTTTTCGTGTGCTATAGTATACCATTTTTTGGGTGATCCGGATCCCGACGTCAAAACTGCCAAAATTATTTGTGGACGTCCGTGAAGACCTTGGCTATGCATCCGGTTGGCCCTCACGGCCATTCCGATCCATTTTCAAGGTCAAAATAGCCCCGAAGCGCGCATACCCCTATTTCGACGATTTTTCGTGTGCTATAGTATACCATTTTTTGGGTGATCCGGATCCCGACGTCAAAACTGCCAAAATTATTTGTGGACGTCCGTGAAGACCTTGGCTATGCATCCGGTTGGCCCTCACGGCCATTCCGATCCATTTTCAAGGTCAAAATAGCCCCGAAGCGCGCATACCCCTATTTCGACGATTTTTCGTGTGCTATAGTATACCATTTTTTGGGTGATCCGGATCCCGACGTCAAAACTGCCAAAATTATTTGTGGACGTCCGTGAAGACCTTGGCTATGCATCCGGTTGGCCCTCACGGCCATTCCGATCCATTTTCAAGGTCAAAATAGCCCCGAAGCGCGCATACCCCTATTTCGACGATTTTTCGTGTGCTATAGTATACCATTTTTTGGGTGATCCGGATCCCGACGTCAAAACTGCCAAAATTATTTGTGGACGTCCGTGAAGACCTTGGCTATGCATCCGGTTGGCCCTCACGGCCATTCCGATCCATTTTCAAGGTCAAAATAGCCCCGAAGCGCGCATACCCCTATTTCGACGATTTTTCGTGTGCTATAGTATACCATTTTTTGGGTGATCCGGATCCCGACGTCAAAACTGCCAAAATTATTTGTGGACGTCCGTGAAGACCTTGGCTATGCATCCGGTTGGCCCTCACGGCCATTCCGATCCATTTTCAAGGTCAAAATAGCCCCGAAGCGCGCATACCCCTATTTCGACGATTTTTCGTGTGCTATAGTATACCATTTTTTGGGTGATCCGGATCCCGACGTCAAAACTGCCAAAATTATTTGTGGACGTCCGTGAAGACCTTGGCTATGCATCCGGTTGGCCCTCACGGCCATTCCGATCCATTTTCAAGGTCAAAATAGCCCCGAAGCGCGCATACCCCTATTTCGACGATTTTTCGTGTGCTATAGTATACCATTTTTTGGGTGATCCGGATCCCGACGTCAAAACTGCCAAAATTATTTGTGGACGTCCGTGAAGACCTTGGCTATGCATCCGGTTGGCCCTCACGGCCATTCCGATCCATTTTCAAGGTCAAAATAGCCCCGAAGCGCGCATACCCCTATTTCGACGATTTTTCGTGTGCTATAGTATACCATTTTTTGGGTGATCCGGATCCCGACGTCAAAACTGCCAAAATTATTTGTGGACGTCCGTGAAGACCTTGGCTATGCATCCGGTTGGCCCTCACGGCCATTCCGATCCATTTTCAAGGTCAAAATAGCCCCGAAGCGCGCATACCCCTATTTCGACGATTTTTCGTGTGCTATAGTATACCATTTTTTGGGTGATCCGGATCCCGACGTCAAAACTGCCAAAATTATTTGTGGACGTCCGTGAAGACCTTGGCTATGCATCCGGTTGGCCCTCACGGCCATTCCGATCCATTTTCAAGGTCAAAATAGCCCCGAAGCGCGCATACCCCTATTTCGACGATTTTTCGTGTGCTATAGTATACCATTTTTTGGGTGATCCGGATCCCGACGTCAAAACTGCCAAAATTATTTGTGGACGTCCGTGAAGACCTTGGCTATGCATCCGGTTGGCCCTCACGGCCATTCCGATCCATTTTCAAGGTCAAAATAGCCCCGAAGCGCGCATACCCCTATTTCGACGATTTTTCGTGTGCTATAGTATACCATTTTTTGGGTGATCCGGATCCCGACGTCAAAACTGCCAAAATTATTTGTGGACGTCCGTGAAGACCTTGGCTATGCATCCGGTTGGCCCTCACGGCCATTCCGATCCATTTTCAAGGTCAAAATAGCCCCGAAGCGCGCATACCCCTATTTCGACGATTTTTCGTGTGCTATAGTATACCATTTTTTGGGTGATCCGGATCCCGACGTCAAAACTGCCAAAATTATTTGTGGACGTCCGTGAAGACCTTGGCTATGCATCCGGTTGGCCCTCACGGCCATTCCGATCCATTTTCAAGGTCAAAATAGCCCCGAAGCGCGCATACCCCTATTTCGACGATTTTTCGTGTGCTATAGTATACCATTTTTTGGGTGATCCGGATCCCGACGTCAAAACTGCCAAAATTATTTGTGGACGTCCGTGAAGACCTTGGCTATGCATCCGGTTGGCCCTCACGGCCATTCCGATCCATTTTCAAGGTCAAAATAGCCCCGAAGCGCGCATACCCCTATTTCGACGATTTTTCGTGTGCTATAGTATACCATTTTTTGGGTGATCCGGATCCCGACGTCAAAACTGCCAAAATTATTTGTGGACGTCCGTGAAGACCTTGGCTATGCATCCGGTTGGCCCTCACGGCCATTCCGATCCATTTTCAAGGTCAAAATAGCCCCGAAGCGCGCATACCCCTATTTCGACGATTTTTCGTGTGCTATAGTATACCATTTTTTGGGTGATCCGGATCCCGACGTCAAAACTGCCAAAATTATTTGTGGACGTCCGTGAAGACCTTGGCTATGCATCCGGTTGGCCCTCACGGCCATTCCGATCCATTTTCAAGGTCAAAATAGCCCCGAAGCGCGCATACCCCTATTTCGACGATTTTTCGTGTGCTATAGTATACCATTTTTTGGGTGATCCGGATCCCGACGTCAAAACTGCCAAAATTATTTGTGGACGTCCGTGAAGACCTTGGCTATGCATCCGGTTGGCCCTCACGGCCATTCCGATCCATTTTCAAGGTCAAAATAGCCCCGAAGCGCGCATACCCCTATTTCGACGATTTTTCGTGTGCTATAGTATACCATTTTTTGGGTGATCCGGATCCCGACGTCAAAACTGCCAAAATTATTTGTGGACGTCCGTGAAGACCTTGGCTATGCATCCGGTTGGCCCTCACGGCCATTCCGATCCATTTTCAAGGTCAAAATAGCCCCGAAGCGCGCATACCCCTATTTCGACGATTTTTCGTGTGCTATAGTATACCATTTTTTGGGTGATCCGGATCCCGACGTCAAAACTGCCAAAATTATTTGTGGACGTCCGTGAAGACCTTGGCTATGCATCCGGTTGGCCCTCACGGCCATTCCGATCCATTTTCAAGGTCAAAATAGCCCCGAAGCGCGCATACCCCTATTTCGACGATTTTTCGTGTGCTATAGTATACCATTTTTTGGGTGATCCGGATCCCGACGTCAAAACTGCCAAAATTATTTGTGGACGTCCGTGAAGACCTTGGCTATGCATCCGGTTGGCCCTCACGGCCATTCCGATCCATTTTCAAGGTCAAAATAGCCCCGAAGCGCGCATACCCCTATTTCGACGATTTTTCGTGTGCTATAGTATACCATTTTTTGGGTGATCCGGATCCCGACGTCAAAACTGCCAAAATTATTTGTGGACGTCCGTGAAGACCTTGGCTATGCATCCGGTTGGCCCTCACGGCCATTCCGATCCATTTTCAAGGTCAAAATAGCCCCGAAGCGCGCATACCCCTATTTCGACGATTTTTCGTGTGCTATAGTATACCATTTTTTGGGTGATCCGGATCCCGACGTCAAAACTGCCAAAATTATTTGTGGACGTCCGTGAAGACCTTGGCTATGCATCCGGTTGGCCCTCACGGCCATTCCGATCCATTTTCAAGGTCAAAATAGCCCCGAAGCGCGCATACCCCTATTTCGACGATTTTTCGTGTGCTATAGTATACCATTTTTTGGGTGATCCGGATCCCGACGTCAAAACTGCCAAAATTATTTGTGGACGTCCGTGAAGACCTTGGCTATGCATCCGGTTGGCCCTCACGGCCATTCCGATCCATTTTCAAGGTCAAAATAGCCCCGAAGCGCGCATACCCCTATTTCGACGATTTTTCGTGTGCTATAGTATATCCATTTTTTGGGTGATCCGGATCCCGACGTCAAAACTGCCAAAATTATTTGTGGACGTCCGTGAAGACCTTGGCTATGCATCCGGTTGGCCCTCACGGCCATTCCGATCCATTTTCAAGGTCAAAATAGCCCCGAAGCGCGCATACCCCTATTTCGACGATTTTTCGTGTGCTATAGTATACCATTTTTTGGGTGATCCGGATCCCGACGTCAAAACTGCCAAAATTATTTGTGGACGTCCGTGAAGACCTTGGCTATGCATCCGGTTGGCCCTCACGGCCATTCCGATCCATTTTCAAGGTCAAAATAGCCCCGAAGCGCGCATACCCCTATTTCGACGATTTTTCGTGTGCTATAGTATACCATTTTTTGGGTGATCCGGATCCCGACGTCAAAACTGCCAAAATTATTTGTGGACGTCCGTGAAGACCTTGGCTATGCATCCGGTTGGCCCTCACGGCCATTCCGATCCATTTTCAAGGTCAAAATAGCCCCGAAGCGCGCATACCCCTATTTCGACGATTTTTCGTGTGCTATAGTATACCATTTTTTGGGTGATCCGGATCCCGACGTCAAAACTGCCAAAATTATTTGTGGACGTCCGTGAAGACCTTGGCTATGCATCCGGTTGGCCCTCACGGCCATTCCGATCCATTTTCAAGGTCAAAATAGCCCCGAAGCGCGCATACCCCTATTTCGACGATTTTTCGTGTGCTATAGTATACCATTTTTTGGGTGATCCGGATCCCGACGTCAAAACTGCCAAAATTATTTGTGGACGTCCGTGAAGACCTTGGCTATGCATCCGGTTGGCCCTCACGGCCATTCCGATCCATTTTCAAGGTCAAAATAGCCCCGAAGCGCGCATACCCCTATTTCGACGATTTTTCGTGTGCTATAGTATACCATTTTTTGGGTGATCCGGATCCCGACGTCAAAACTGCCAAAATTATTTGTGGACGTCCGTGAAGACCTTGGCTATGCATCCGGTTGGCCCTCACGGCCATTCCGATCCATTTTCAAGGTCAAAATAGCCCCGAAGCGCGCATACCCCTATTTCGACGATTTTTCGTGTGCTATAGTATACCATTTTTTGGGTGATCCGGATCCCGACGTCAAAACTGCCAAAATTATTTGTGGACGTCCGTGAAGACCTTGGCTATGCATCCGGTTGGCCCTCACGGCCATTCCGATCCATTTTCAAGGTCAAAATAGCCCCGAAGCGCGCATACCCCTATTTCGACGATTTTTCGTGTGCTATAGTATACCATTTTTTGGGTGATCCGGATCCCGACGTCAAAACTGCCAAAATTATTTGTGGACGTCCGTGAAGACCTTGGCTATGCATCCGGTTCCCTCACGGCCATTCCGATCCATTTTCAAGGTCAAAATAGCCCCGAAGCGCGCATACCCCTATTTCGACGATTTTTCGTGTGCTATAGTTACCATTTTTTGGGTGATGCGGATCCCGACGTCAAAAGTGCCAAAATTATTTGTGGACATCCGTGAAGACCTTGGCTATGCATCCGGTTGGCCCTCACGGCCATTCCGATCCATTTTCAAGGTCAAAATAGCCCCGAAGCGCGCATACCCCTATTTCGACGATTTTTCGTGTGCTATAGTATACTATTTTTTGGGTGATCCGGATCCCGATGTCAAAACTGCCAAAATTATTTGGGACGTCCGTGAAGACCTTGGCTATGATCCGGTTGGCCCTCACGGCCATTCCGATCCATTTTCAAGGTCAAAATAGCCCCGAAGCGCATACCCTATTTCGACGATTTTTCGTGTGCTATAGTATACCATTTTTTGGGTGATCCGAATCCCGACGTCAAAACTGCTAAAATTATTGTGGACGTCCGTGAAGACCTTGGCTATGCATCCGGTTGGCCCTCACCCAATTTTGTAACATTTTGAAATACCGAGGTCATGTGATAAGACTTAAATGGTCTCCTTAGGATCTAAACCAGTGTTCCTAGCCAATTGGCATGTTTAGAGTCTTTGAAGTGGTGTTGGAACCGAAACTCTAAACATCCGGCAAATTGGTTCATAAGAGGGCTAGAGTGTCCTTTTGATTTAACCAAGTTAAAGAGTCGGAATTTGGTAAACGGTTGTAACCATAGGTGTAAAATATTGTGTGGGATGGTTTCATGCTGGAAAAGTCAGGGTACGACTCCCCGAGGACCAAACGAGGACCCTCGAGGAGGACCCTTGAAGCAGCAGGGCATGACGGACCCCATGACGGGGCGTCACAGGCGCGACGGGGCGTCGAGGCCTCCGTCGTGCCAGCCTTAGCTCCTGGGGAAAAGCCTCCGCCTGCACAAGTCTCTGACCAACGTGACGGATGTGCAGGACGGAGGGATGTCAGTCCGTCACGCCCACGACGGACCGTCGTCGGGGATCCGTCGTGGAGGGTCTGTGGCAGTTTCGGAAAAAGTCAGTTTTTAGTTAGTTAATTAATTAAGTGTCTTAGGGGTAATCAGGGGTTTAAGAGAGACTAATTAAGTGACTTAAGACCCCACTATAAATACCCAACCCTCATTAGCCTAATCATTCTCTCAAAAACAAAACTCTCTTCCTTCTCTCTACTTTTTCTCTCTATTGGAAGACTCCATTGGAGATCAACTTGGGGAGATCATTGGGGGCTGGATTAGCACGAAATTCACCATCAAAACGTCATCAAACCTTAAGGTATGGGATCTAATTCACCTTTGAGATTCTTTCCTCAAAGGGTTCCTTCAAAGCTTTTTCCAAAAAGTTGAGTTTCTTATGGGTTTCATCCAAATCCGAATTTGATCATGTGAATTGAGTTAATTATGTATTCTTTGGGTTAGAATGAATAGATTATCATGAATTGTAACTTGATTATGGTTAATTGATGTAGTTTGATCTAGATTGTGGGTGATGACCCCTAACCCTTAACCCTAAGTGGAAAATTGATATGAATTAGGTTGAGTTTGATAGAATTGGTCTCATAATTAGTTAAATGGTCTTTAATGATTGTTATTGCATTGATTATGGATCTATTATGATGAATTGAAGTTCTTCACACCTATGTTCTTGAATATTGAATCTAAGTCAAGAAGATACCTTGAGATCATGATATTAAGCTTTGATGTAGTATTGCTTCATAGTATAGTGCTTCTCTTGATTAGTTCTCGTGATTTGTTATTGAATTACATTGATGTGATGATCTAAGATTGGTTGATCTATGGGTTGATGGTAAGGTCCTTTATTGATGGACTATGGAGGAGTATTGGTAAGTCTTGATGATCTAGCCTTTGCTTCAATCATGGTTAATTGTTGTCAAGTGATAATGCTATGTTGAGTATGCTTGATTGATGTGATGAGTCAATATGATGCATGAATTGATATGCTTAGGTTGGTTGTGAGGTTGCTAGGTGTAATGTAATATAGGGAAGTTGTTCGATGTGCCTATTATGATGAGATATAGAAGGGTTAACTTCACCTATATGAATTGTTAATGAAAGGACTAATTCTCATACAATTCTTATTGAGCTATAATGATGATTATGCAAAGGGTTGACCCTACTATCTAACTAAGTTAAGATGGTTAATAAAGGTTAAAGACTCGTCTAAAAGGGACTTAGCTTAGCACCGAGTGAGCTTGTATGTGAGGGGTGACACTTTCTTGTAAAAAGGAAGGCAGGGTTCATTACGGTCCTCACGGGGTGGATAGCCTCATGACCCGAGTAGGGTGTAGAGTTGATATGTCCATGGTTCTTTCCCCAGCTCCATTAACTATGTTGCCACCATAGGATACTAGCTAGTGGATCCACCTAGATAGCTTTGTTCACGTTAGGTTCTACCTTGGCCGGTAGACCACCTTCCATCGGTGTAAGGTTTCATGACACCGGATTCCACATTCGATTATGTGGTCTATGTCGGTTAAGGCAAATGTTCCCTAAACTAAATTGAATGAATAAGGTATAGACTAATCAAAATAACTTGAGAGGTTGGCTATAGCTTAGGTAGGGGTATTGGACTCTACCTACGCCTTGCACTAGTTTGCCTTGATGGGAACTTTGAGAGTCAATATTATGCATGTAAAGCGATGGTATGATATGAATGGTTGTATGTTGAATAACATGCTTATGAATATAATGTTGTTGTCTTTGCTTGAAGAAGGATGTATTATGATATGAAAGTATGTTGGTAAGCAAATTGCTAATTGTAGTCTTGGTAGGTTACTTGATTGAGTAGGAGACATGGTAATTTTACTTGATCATTGCACTTGTGACTTATTGAAGGTTATCATTAGTATGCTTTGCTTTGTATGGTTTATTTGCACATGTAGTCTATTATGTTTTCATAAATGTCCCTCTTTAAATATATTTGATTGGTAATTGTATATGAGATTTCATACTTAGTACATGTGGAGTACTAATCCCTTTTCTTTCCCTTTTCCCAAACATTTTAGGTTCGGGTCGTTGAGCTTGATCCAAATTGCTAGGAAGGAAGACTTGGGTATTTTGCCATCCAAGTGGTAGGTCCTCACTTCTCGAGGACGTGGCCGATATCTCTCTTTTATGATGTGTAGTTACTATGATTCTATGTTGACTCTTTATTTCTTGAGACGATGTAGTAGACAGCCTATATGCGGCTTCTTTCATTTGATGTAGGGCTATGCCCAAGACTTATTGTAATCGATAGATGGTTTATGAGATGAGACGGTTTTATGACTACTATTTTCTAAATATATAAGTGTATGAAATAAAAGTAGAAGACTAAGTAATCTTCGTATATGAACAAGTCTATGTATACTTGATATATATAATATGTGTATGTAGAGGTCTGTGTAAACCTCCGAGTAGTTTTAGATAAAAAGTTTTTAATTCTTTCTGATTTTGAGTCGATGAATGCTATGACGAAGCTAAGGGGCTTGTCTTAGTCCTCCGAGAGGACGATGACGCCGGTTACGTCTAGGGGGTAAACCCGGATGTGACAAACTTGGTATCAGAGCATGAGGTTGAATATCCTTGATGTTAACGTCTCTCTCTCAACCACGTTGTTTAGGTTTGTATTCATAATTGTGAAGCGCGCCACACTTATGAATAGGAACTTATTTGATGATTAGGAATCATTCTCATTATTGAAAATCCATATCGTGCCCTAGAATGTACGTCTTATATACTTTCGCCTAAACCTTGTGTTTTGGTTATAGGAGATGAATACTAGAAGAAATGCGGCTAGAAGACTTGAGGAAGAGATGGCTGCTGCGGGAATTCCTCCCCTTGATGAACCAGCTCCTCCTCTTGAAGAGATTGCTGTGGATGACCAGGTTCCTGATGATCCTCCACCGATGACAGAAGCTCAGATGAGGACTATCATTGCTCAAATGGCCAAGCCATGACCACTCAAGCTCAAGCCGCAACAGTGCAAGCCCAAGCTATGACTGCCCAAGCCAATAGGGATTTGGCACCTAGAGTCCATGAACAGACTATGGCCTCCAGACTTAGGGATTTCACTCGAATGAATCCTCCTGTCTTCTATGGGTCGAAGGTTGATGAAGACCCTCAGGAATTTATTGATGAGGTTCACAAATTTTGTGTGCTATGGGGCTGTCATCTAGCGAGAATGCCGAGTTGGCCTCATACCAACTCAAGGATGTCGCTCAGATATGGTATGCGCAATGGAAGGACAACAGGCCACTTGGAAGTGGGTTAGTGACGTGGGAGTTATTCAAAGGGCCTTCATTGATCGGTTCTTCCCTAGAGAGATGAGGGAAACGAAGGTGGTGGAATTCATCAATCTCCGCCAAGGAACGATGAGTGTTCATGAGTATTCTCTGAAATTTACTCAATTGGCCAAATATGCTCCGTCTTTGGTCTCCGATCCTAGAGACGAAATGAGTCGATATGTGACAGGTATATCGGACGACTTACAAGAGGAGTGTCAATCGGCTATGCTACATGATAACATGAATATTGGTCGTCTCATGGTGCATGCAAGAAGGGTTGAGGAGGCTAGAGCAAAAAGGAAGGATAAGGATAAGGACTCAAGGAGGACAAGGTCTTATGAGGTGAAACTGCTAAAGATAGGTTGGGAATTCAAGACAGGCCTAGATTCAAGAAGAGGTTCTCAAACCACGTTCCATCCAAATTTCCCAAGGTAGGGATGGGAAGGCCTAGGCCAAGAGCTCAAAGGAAAGTGGAAATTCGCCAATGAGAATCCAACTTGTAAGTGTGGGAAGAAGCATTTAGAGTTTGCCTCCTAGGTTCGGACAAGTGCTTTGGTTGTGGAAAGTGGTCACAAGTGCGGATTGTCCAAATGCTAAGGACAAGAGAGGGTGGTCAGCAAGTGGTTCAATGATGTCCCAAAAAGAACCGTTTTATGCTCTTCGTACGAGAGATGACCAAGAGGCCTCTCCCGATGTGGTGACTGGTATGTTACAAATCTTTGCCATTGATGTGTATGCATTACTTGATCCGGGTGCTACTTTGTCTTTCGTTACTCCCTTAGTAGCTAAGAAGTTTAGTACATTACCCGATGTTTTGCATGAACCTATTTTGGTGTCTACTCCGGTGGGTGAGTCAGTGGTAGCAAAAAGAGTCTATCGAAATTGTCCTATTTCAATGCCTCATAGAGTTTCTCATATTGATCTAGTTGAGCTAGACATGCTTGATTTTGATGTCATATTAGGTATGGATTGGTTGCATGCTAGTTTCGCTTCCATCGATTGTAGGACTAGAGTCGTGAGGTTTTGTTTCCCAAATGAACCCGTCATAGAGTGGAAGGGTGGCAGTTCTCTTCCTAGAGGTCGTTTCATATCATGCCTAAAGGCGTGTAAAATGATCTCGAAGGGGTGTCTCTACCATATTGTGAGAGTCCAAGAAGTGGATTCCGAAGTTCCTCCTATCGAATCAGTCCCCGTGGTGAGTGAATTTACGGAAGTCTTTCCTGATGACCTTCCTGGCATTCCTCCCGAACGGGAAATTGATTTCGGTATCGATTTGCTACCAGAAACAAATCCTATCTCCATTCCTCCTTATAGAATGGCTCCGGCCGAGTTAAAGGAATTGAAGGCACAACTTAAAGATTTGCTAGACAAGGGCTTTATAAGGCCTAGCATTTCTCCATGGGGTGCTCCGGTCTTGTTCGTGAAAAAGAAGGATGGGTCCTTGAGAATGTGTATTGACTACCGACAACTCAACAAGGTTACCATCAAGAACAAGTATCCTCTTCCTCGGATTGATGATTTATTTGATCAACTCCAAGGAGCGAGTTACTTCTCAAAGATTGATTTGAGGTCTGGATACCACCAGCTTAGGGTGAGAAATGAAGATATTCCAAAGACAGCTTTTCGGACTCGATATGGGCATTATGAGTTCGTGGTTATGTCCTTTGGTCTCACAAATGCTCCGGCGGCATTTATGGATCTAATGAATAGGGTGTTTCGAAGTTACCTTGATTCATTCGTTATTGTATTTATCGATGATATCTTGGTGTATTCGAAAAATGAGGTGGATCATATGAATCATCTAAGGGTAGTATTGCAAACCCTTAGAGAACATAAATTGTTCGCCAAGTATAGCAAGTGCGAGTTTTGGCTGAGGTCGGTGGCATTTCTTGGGCACATCATCTCTAGTGAGGGAGTTGAGGTAAACCCAAGGAAAACAGATGCGGTAAGAAACTGGCCTAGACCCTTGACCCCAACTGACATTAGGAGTTTCTTGGGTCTAGCGGGTTATTATCGAAGGTTCGTAGAAGGCTTTTCATCCATTGCATCTCCTTTGACTTCATTGACTCAAAAAGGTAAAAAGTTTGAATGGTCAGAGGCATGCGAGAGGAGTTTTCAATTATTGAAGGATAGGCTTACTTCCGCTCCGGTGTTAACTTTACCGGAAGGATCTAAAGGGTTCATTGTGTATTGTGATGCATCCCGCGTAGGTTTGGGGTGTGTGCTTATGCAAAATGGGAAGGTGATTGCCTATGCTTCGCGGCAACTTAAGGTGCATGAGAGAAATTATCCTACTCATGACCTTGAGTTAGCGGCCGTGGTGTTTGCTTTAAAAATATGGAGACACTACTTGTATGGTGTTCATGTGGATGTTTTCACTGATCATAAGAGCCTTCAATATGTGTTTACCCAAAAAGATTTGAATCTTCGACAAAGAAGGTGGTTAGAATTGTTGAAAGATTATGATATGAGTGTCCTATATCATCCCGGCAAGGCAAATGTGGTGGCGGATGCTTTAAGCCGTATGACTATGGGTAGTGTGACTCATATAGAGAAACAAGAAAGATCTAGTAAAAGATGTTCATCGTTTGACTAGATTGGGAGTACGATTGGTGAGTTCGCTAAATGGAGGTGCCACGGTTCATCATAGCTCCGAGTCATCATTGGTGGTTGAGGTGAAGTCCAAACAACACCTTGATCAACTATTGATGGAGTTAAAGGAATCGGTTCTTGGCAAGATGAACGAGTCATTCTCCTTAGGGGAAGATAATGTGTTGAGGTACCAAGGGAGGTTGTGTGTTCCCGATGTTGATGGATTGAGGGATCGGATCCTTGATGAAGCCCATGGATCCCACTATTCCATCCATCCCGGTTCTACAAAGATGTATCATGACCTTCGAGAAATATATTGGTGGGAAGGTTTGAAGAAGGATATAGCGGAATTTGTTGCTAAATGTCCGAATTGTCAACAAGTGAAGGCGGAACATCAAAAGTCGGGTGGCTTACTACAGGAGATCCAAATTCCTACTTGGAAGTGGGAAGACATTAATATGGATTTCGTAGTAGGGTTGCCTCGGACTCAAAAGTCATTTGATTCTATATGGGTGATTGTTGATAGATTGACTAAGTCCGCTCACTTTATCCCCGTCAAATCTACGTATTCGGCGGAAGATTATGCGAAGATTTTCATAGATGAGATTGTGTGTCGTCATGGTATTCCGTTATCCATCATTTCGGATAGAGGTGCACAATTCACATCTAGATTTTGGAAGTCGTTTCAAAAAGGTTTGGGTACTAAAGTAAAATTAAGTACCGCCTTCCATCCTCAAACGGATGGTCAAGCGGAACGCACGATTCAAACTCTTGAGGATATGCTTAGAGCTTGCATCATTGATTTTAAAGGGAGTTGGGATAAGCATTTGCCGTTGGTGGAGTTTGCATATAATAATAGTTTCCATTCGTCCATCTCCATGGCTCCCTATGAAGCCTTGTATGGAAGGAGGTGTAGGTCTCCTATAGGATGGTTTGAAGTAGGTGAGTCATCGATATTCGGTCCCGACTTGATTTACAAGACATTGGAGAATGTACATATCATAAGAAATAGGTTGCAAACAGCCTATAGTCGACAAAAGTCCTATGCCGATAATAGAAGAAGGGACTTGGAGTTTGAAGAGGGTGATAAGGTGTATTTGAAAATTTCACCTATGAAGGGAGTGGTAAGATTTGGCAAGAAAGGGAAGTTGAGCCCTCGATATGTAGGCCCTTATGAGATTTTGGAAAGGGTTGGTAAAGTTGCCTATCGTTTAAGATTACCTGATGAGCTAGCTTTGGTTCATCCGGTTTTCCATGTCTCCATGTTGAAGAAGTGTGTCGGGAATCCCGAGTCTATTCTTCCTCTTGAAGGCCTCGGAGTCAAGGATAACCTCTCTTATGAGGAGGTTCCGGTTCAAATCCTTGATAGGCAAGTGAAAAGGTTGAGGAACAAAGAGGTGGTTTCCGTAAAGGTGTATGGAGGAACCACCTAGTTGAGGGTGCAACATGGGAGGCTGAGGCCGACATGAAAACCCGTTATCCTCATCTTTTGATGTTTAAGGTTAGTATCTCTCTCTAATGATATAAATACGTTAGATATTGTGAATCTCTGATGTTTTTGTGAAACTTTGCAAAACTCCTAGTTTTGGAGACTTCTAAAATGGAGTCACTTTAAGGTGACCTTAGATAAATTTGGAAGTTATCTTGTTCTTGCATAATTGAGTCAAGTTTTGTGATTTAGGTATGGTTAATCCTTGCTGATATTGTATTGAGCATATTGATAAAATGAACTTTGTACTAATTGATTTGGTGATAAATAATTGAGCTCATGCCTATATGAAAAGGAGAAAACCTCATGAGGAAATGTTGAGATCATGTATGGTAAATTGATGTTTTGTAGTATTTTTATGAAATAATATAGTTCATGCTAACTAAATATTGTGAATTGGTTGAGCTGCTAGTCTTGAGTCTACTCCACATTTTAAGAGTGTTTGGTGTCATTCGGGACGAATGTTCCTAAGGGGGGGATAATGTAACATTTTGAAATACCGAGGTCATGTGATAAGACTTAAATGGTCTCCTTAGGATCTAAACCAGTGTTCCTAGCCAATTGGCATGTTTAGAGTCTTTGAAGTGGTGTTGGAACCGAAACTCTAAACATCCGGCAAATTGGTTCATAAGAGGGCTAGAGTGTCCTTTTGATTTAACCAAGTTAAAGAGTCGGAATTTGGTAAACGGTTGTAACCATAGGTGTAAAATATTGTGTGGGATGGTTTCATGCTGGAAAAGTCAGGGTACGACTCTCCGAGGACCAAACAAGGACCCTCGAGGAGGACCCTTGAAGCAGCAGGGCATGACGGACCCCATGACGGGGCGTCACAGGCGCGACGGAGCGTCAAGGCCTCCTTCGTGACAGCCTTAGCTCCTGGGGAAAAGCCTCCGCCTGCACAAGTCTTTGACCAACGTGACGGATGTGCAGGACGGAGGGATGTCAGTCCGTCACGCCCACGACGGACCGTCGTCGGGGATCCGTCGTGGAGGGTCTGTGGCAGTTTCGGAAAAGTTAGTTTTTAGTTAGTTAATTAATTAAGTGTCTTAGGGGTAATCAGGGGTTTAAGAGAGACTAATTAAGTGACTTAAGACCCCACTATAAATACCCAACCCTCATTAGCCTAATCATTCTCTCAAAAACAAAACTCTCTTCCTTCTCTCTACTTTCTCTCTCTATTGGAAGACTCCATTGGAGATCAACTTGGGGAGATCATTGGGGCTGGATTAGCACGAAATTCACCATCAAAACGTCATCAAACCTTAAGGTATGGGATCTAATTCACCTTTGAGATTCTTTCCTCAAAGGGTTCCTTCAAAGCTTTTTCCAAAAAGTTGAGTTTCTTATGGGTTTCATCCAAATCCGAATTTGATCATGTGAATTGAGTTAATTATGTATTCTTTGGGTTAGAATGAATAGATTATCATGAATTGTAACTTGATTATGGTTAATTGATGTAGTTTGATCTAGATTGTGGGTGATGACCCTAACCCTTAACCCTAAGTGGAAAATTGATATGAATTAGGTTGGGTTTGATAGAATTGGTCTCATAATTAGTTAAATGGTCTTTAATGATTGTTATTGCATTGATTATGGATCTATTATGATGAATTGAAGTTCTTCACACCTATGTTCTTGAATATTGAATCTAAGTCAAGAAGATACCCTTGAGATCATGATATTAAGCTTTGATGTAGTATTGCTTCATAGTATAGTGCTTCTCTTGATTAGTTCTCGTGATTTGTTATTGAATTACATTGATGTGATGATCTAAGATTGGTTGATCTATGGGTTGATGGTAAGGTCCTTTATTGATGGACTATGGAGGAGTATTGGTAAGTCTTGATGATTCTAGCCTTTGCTTCCAATCATGGTTAATTGTTGTCAAGTGATAATGCTATGTTGAGGTATGCCTTGATTGATGTGATGAGTCAATATGATGCATGAATTGATATGCTTAGGTTGGTTGTGAGGTTGCTAGGTGTAATGTAATATAGGGAAGTTGTTCGATGTGCCTATTATGATGAGATATAGAAGGGTTAACTTCACCTATATGAATTGTTAATGAAAGGACTAATTCTCATACAATTCTTATTGAGCTATAATGATGGTTATGCAAAGGGCTTGACCCTACTATCTAACTAAGTTAAGATGGTTAATAAAGGTTAAAGACTTCTCTAAAAAGGGACTTAGCTTAGCACCGAGTGAACTTGATGTGAGGGGTGACACTTTCTTGAAAAAGGAAGGCAGGGTTCATTACGGTCCTCACGGGTGGATAGCCTCATTACCCGAGTAGGGTGTAGAGTTGATATGTCCATGGTTTTTTCCCCAAGCTCTTAACTATGTTGCCACCATAGGATACTAGCTAGTGGATCCACCTAGATAGCTTTTGTTCACGTTAGGTTCTACCTTGGCCGGTAGACCACCTTCCATCGGTGTAAGGTTTCATGACACCGGATTCCACATTCGATTATGTGGTCTATGTCGGTTAAGGCAAATGTTCCCTAAACTAGAATGAATGAATAAGATATAGACTAATCAAAATAACTTGAGAGGTTGGCTATAGCTTAGGTAGGGGTATGGGACTCTACTTACGCCTTGCACTAGTTTGCCTTGATAGGAATTTTGAGGGTCAATATTATGCATGTAAAGCGATGGTATGATATAAATGGTTTTGTATGTTGAATAACATGCTTATGAATCTAATGTTGATGTCTTTGCTTGAAGAAGGATGTATTATGATATGAAAAGTATGTTGGTAAGCAAATTGCAAATTGTAGTCTTGGTAGGTTACTTGATTGAGTAGGAGACATGGTAATTTTACTTGGTCATTGCACTTGTGACTTATTGAAGGTTATCATTAGTATGCTTTGTTTTGTTATGGTTTATTTGCACATGTAGTCTATTATGTTTTCATAAATGTCCCTTTTTAAATATATTTCATTGGTAATTGTATATGAGATTTCATACTTAGTACATGTGGAGTACTAATCCCTTTTCTTTCCCTTTTCCCAAACATTTTAGGTTCGGGTCGTTGAGCTTGATCCAAATTGATAGGAAGGAAGACTTGGGTATTTTGCCATCTAAGTGGTAGGTCCTCACTCTCTCGAGGACGTGGCCGATATCTCTCTTTTATGATGTGTAGTTACTATGATTCTATGTTGACTCTTTATTTTCTTGAGACGATGTAGTGACAGCCTATATGCGGCTTCTTTCATTTGATGTAGGGCTATGCCCAAGACTTATTGTAATCGATAGATGGTTTATGAGATGAGACGGTTTTATGACTATTATTTTCTAAATATATAAGTGTATGAAATAAAAGTAGAAGACTAAGTAATCTTCGTATATGAACAAGTCTATGTATACTTGATATATATAAATATGTGTATGTAGAGGTCTATGTAAACCTCCGAGTAATTTTAGATAAAAAGTTTTTAATTCTTTCTGATTTTTAGTCGATGAATGCTATGACGAAGCTAAGGGGGCTTGTCTTAGTCCTCCGTGAGGACGACGACGCCGGTTACGTCTAGGGGGTAAACCCGGATGTGACAGAAGGCGTTCGTCGACATTCTTGAGTTTAGTTGCGGATTTTTGCCATGGGTTTAATCACGAAGTGTTATGTAAGCTTCCATAGTGTTGGGTTAGTTAACCCACACTCCAAACATGAAATTTTTAACGTAATTTCGTTTTAAAAAAGTTGAAGGATTTAAGTTCTTGATAGGTGTTGTTGAGGTTCATTATAAATCTTCTCTTGTTGGAGTTTTGATTAGTTCTTGAGATTAAAGTGATTGTTTCGACTGTATTAGTGTTTACTTAGGTTGGATAATTAAATCTAAGGAAAACTTGAGAAAATAAATTGATTAAAAGTGATTTAGAGTCAGAAAATGAGAGAAAAAAATCATTAAGTCCTTGCTTGGGAAGATCCAAGCGCGGCGCGCCCGAAGTGCGCCCAAGGGGCTGGGGAGGCGCGCTTGTAGTTTGCCCAAATTCAGACTCTGATGTTAGGGTATGACGCCCCGCGCCCTGAACGCGCCAGGGTCGCCTGCCCCCAC
>JAJJBR010002782.1:0-18838 GCA_022817965.1 Solanum lycopersicoides
TTTTATTTTTTTTTACCTAAATTTTTGAGTTTTACAAGTGTTTTGTTTACCATGATAATTTGGGTGCCTAGTTTGTTTGATTTGTTGTAAACTAGTGTTGGTTTGATGATGTTATATTTATTTTTTTTACCTAAATTTTTGAGTTTTATAAGTGTTTTGTTTACCATGATAATTTGGGTGCCTAGTTTGTTTTGATTTGTTGTAAACTAGTGTTGCCATCCTAAGAGATTGGTCTCCTTACCATTGACTTAAATGTAGCTCTTTGTCATGTAATCTATCAATTTGTAGTCATCTTTAATTTGTTAAGTGCCAGTTGCTTTATAATTCATTAGTTATGATAAGTTTGGTTGGCCATGATTCGTATTCCCCTTAACTATCTTATGTGTTGTTTAGTCAAACTGATTGTGTAGTTAGTCATGCCTATTGTTTAATTGTTTATTTAATGAATAAGCTCTTTTCCTAATCCTTGTTTCTTTCCCTTTGCATGAACTCTATTTCGAGATGAGTCTGCTAAGGCTCTGTCTTCCTTGCATTATTTCGTTGAATCAAATTCAACAACACCTATATTTGAGTTATCCCCGTCAATGTCCGACGATGCCGAAAGCTGAAACAGGCCTCGGAAAGTTCGAAAACGTACATGTTGTATACAGCAGTATACACTGGTATACATGGTGAATATTGATGTACATGTCCAAAAAAAAATATACAGGTGCTAGAGGTTGAAGTGATCTGCATACATTCGTATACAGACCAAGATACAGGAAACGAGGCAGATATACGCATTGTATACATAGATATACAACTTGTGTATACAAAAAGGGAATTGATTTAAAAATCAAAAAATCAGCAGCTTTGGCCCAATGTTTCTGGGCAGTAATAAGCCCAAATTGGTTGCAGCAGCCCAACTCTTCTTTTATCTCTTACTCATAAATTATTTAATTGTGATATTTTTTTTAATTTATTTAACCTTAACTTTGACTAGCCTAATTAAAATCCCCAAAAGATGAACTATTTTCTTTATGTTAGTTTATTTCAATATATTTTTATCACTCTCATATTTTCATGAAATACATTTAGTCAAAAATTTGTTCTTAAATTAATTTAAAATGGTTTTTCATGCTTAAATTAATGAATTTGGTTTGATGTTATTATCTTTTAAAATGATTAAAAACAATAATAATCTAATTCAGTTCTATTCACTTATAATCAATTTCAAAAATTCTAATTAAGTTTCCATTTTCTTAAAATAAAAATAAATAAAAATTAATCTTTGTTTAAATATTTTTTTTAAAGTTGAACGAATGTCGTTAATCATTATTCGTATATTATATCACGTTCTAAGAATAGTAAAAAAAAATAATTAACCTAAGTCATAGGATAACCGCATGTTAGCGGGCGCTTCAAATGCCTTAAAAACCTTCTTGAAGCGTAAATAAGAACCTCTTACCCATTTTCTCTAAATTTATTAAGATTTAATCTGTTAAAATCTTTTTAAATTAAGTTTTCTTAATTTCTTTAAAAAATTAAGTGGCGACTCTTTTCTAAGTATTTTTCTCAAATTGTTTTATACTTAGAACATTTCAAAAAAGTGATTTTTCTAAAGATAGTAAAATTACGGCATAACAGAAATGGCGACTCTGCTGGGGATTAATAGGTTCTAACCATAATAGACTTAGGTTAATTATTAATGTTTTTAGCATATGGTTACTTGTTTGCTTATATTGCATGCCTAATGTCTTATTTTATACTTATGTGATATAAACTGTTTATTTGTTATTGTTTTCATAAATTGTATATTTGTTACTGCTTTATAAACTGTCATTCCGTTCATATTTCTCCACTTATTGGAAATTCACACTATCACACGTACACGCGAGGTGTGCTTTGTGCACCCGCAAACTTCTTTCAAAGTTCCTAAAGTTAGGAGAGTTGGCATATGCGCGGGGTGTCCGGATCTTTTTCCGCGTAACCGCGTAGCCTTCTCACTCGAGTTGTCCACTCGGGAACCTTGTGTCTAGAAAGCCAAATCTTAGAAAACATAAGATAGAGCTAAACCACCCCTCAATTTAAGTCATGCATGCATATGCCTTAGATGGATCGATCAAGGGTATCGATTCAACATTTAAGAAGTCCACCCTTACGTCGATGGGTTTCACGATCCAACGACCAATAAGCATATTTTATGCAACGTGATAATGATAGACGGATCCAAGCCTAAATTTGACATAGTGAGTTTGGATGTTATGTGTTTATTTTATTTTATTTTATTTTTTTAAAATTTGTAGATGAATTCAGTCCCTCAAGTGCCCATAATTAGGATGGTCGAGGGTTTTCCGTACAAATTGAAGACCTGGTGGGAAAATTTTACTCCAAGTGAAAAGCTAGCAATTGCAAAAAGGTTGGGATGCCTTCCTATGCTATTCAAGGTTAACCCAGACAAACATGTGATTAGAGCGTTGATTCAGTTTTGGGATCCGGACCGTGTTGTGTTCACGTTCAAAGACTTTGAACTAACACCTACATTGGAGGAAATCTATTATTTTACCAGTTTGAACTATCGAGGAAAAGGTCAAATTATTCCTCACAGTCAATCGGGGAAGAAATTTCTTCGCTACTTAGGACTGAAAAATGAAAAGAAACTTCGATGCTTCGAACATAATTGGGTTTCTCTGGATTACTTATATGAAAGGTATGGACGCTCGAATAGTTACAAAGTGTTCAGGAAAGAATTCTCTTGCACTCTTGTTCATTGGCAAGCTAGACGTCCTATTGCATTTGCTGTAGCTTTACTAGGAACTTTAGTGTTTCCACGAGAACATGGTCATATCAGCACCTGCATATGTTCAGTAGCTCGTGTACTTTTTGAAGGTGTTAATGGCGAAGAACTCACTCTAGTTCCCATGATTTTAGCAGAAATATTTCGAGCCCTTGGGAAATGTAAGAGAGGGGAAACAAACTTCTTTGAAGGTTGCAACCTTCTTTTACAAGTATGGGCAATGGAACATTTTCATAAGCGTAACAATATGGATGACATATGTTTTAGCAACGTAAATCAAATTGACAGTTTTTTCGACAGGACAAAAATGTTTGTATCTCCGGTTGGTACTGATGATTGGTATGAATATCTTGCCTCCCGCACCAGTGACCAAATTCAGTGGAAATATCCATTACTCTCGCATTCCCGGCATATATCAGATGCAAGAGGTCCTACTATATCGAGCTTATTGGGTTGAAAGGTCTCCAACCATATGCTCCGGTGCGCGTACTTCAGCAATTTGGTCGGCACAAGTAATCCCTCTTCGAGCCAACATGAGGGTTTCTGAAGTTTCCTTCGGACCAAACTTCGAAGTTCCTAGAGCCAGAAAGATACTTCATGAATGGAACAATATTCTCACGATGGATATAGGAAAGGGTCCCGAAAGAGAAATTCCAGAATATCAGGTGTGGCTTCGAGAAGATCGCAACAGCATGAGTCCAGAAGGCGAACAAGGTTTTGAGGATATTGGGACGACGATCTGGATAAGCATTCTCATCTCGGAACCAAAGCGGTCACCCCTGAAATGTGGGCTCAAATGGAAAGTATAATGCAATATTTGGATAATGCTGGAGCAGGGCCTAACAACGTGGAAGCGTCATCATCACTTCCTCCACCGGCATGATTGATAACAACATTCAGTTCTGTCTTAGAATTGTCCTTATTTTGTGTCATTTTTTGTATCTCTCCATTTTGTTGGTATTTAATGGATATTTTGTTTTGTCCCAAACTCGAGTTGTCAAAATTAATGGCTTGGATCAATCTATCATAATCACATTATGTTTGACGTTTAGGCCTACCTTTGGCATAAAAGGTCACAAGTCTAGGACGCGATATAAATTGTTTGTGTGCTTTGATATAATTGTTGTGTTTGTGATGTGTTATTTTGTCTAAAGCAGAATTAATCCACTATTTTTTTAGAGCACTCTAAGCATATATTAACATTCACAACAACAAAGTCCGTCCAAATTATTCTTGAAGTGTCGTTCTCAAAATTATATTAATCATTTACTCCAAATCTCTCTCAAAAAAAAAAATCATCCGCCACAGGAAGGTCGATTTGCTAGAATGTCTGGAAAAGACGTCAACACACCAATCTCATCTAGTGCTTCGGTTAATGACAGAAAACTAAAGAGTGGAAGAATTTAACAGCGTTCTATGCAAGTCGACCTTCTAATTCTATCACAGAAAGATTTATTTCCATTCGAGTCCTCCCGTTCACCCAAAATATTTCCGTGGATTAATCTGCTTGAAGCAAAATGACACTTATGTGTTTATTTTTATGTCATTTTATTTGCATATCTCGTTAAAAACAAAGACTAACATATGTCTTTTAAGTGATTTTTCTATACAGGTAAAAACTGATCTGTGTTGAAATTAAACTGGCAGACCATCCCTACTTTACAAGATCTAAAGCAATCATACCATCCTTCCCTGATCACTCTTTGGATAAAGGCAAAAGCAAAATGACTGGTACTTCTGAAGAAATGGGAATAGTCGATGTGACCATCAGAAATGCTGAACTCACTGATCAGAGTGAGTTGATCTCTCAGTTAATGCAACGGATTGCAGATATGCAGGAAGAGCTTCAACAAACCAAAGATTTAGCCAAACTGGCCATTGCATCGAATGAACCACCCCTTGAAACTAGAAGACTTCCTCCTTATTTTCCATCATTAAGTTCTCCATTACCCAACTATTTCCCAACCCATACCACAGGACCCATCACTTCCACTCCTAATCCTCATACCATTGACTTAACTGTATCCAACGCTCCTTACGCCAGCACTTCCTACCAAACACCACCACCAATACCAAATCAGAACCAAGCACCTAACGCTAATCACTCCCAAAACTTTACGCCAACCTACCAAATCCCACCCCCAGTCTCCAATAATTCACGTGTTTTGCCTAGCCAGCCGACATACCCTTCCGTAACATTCCAAACTCCACCAGCCAACGCAATCCCTGAACCATGTTCTAGCTTTCCCGTTCAACCAGAGTTGGATCACTATGAAGAGATGGAGAAGGAGTGGAGGCTGAGAGAAGAAAAACGTGAGCAAGAAATGAATGTCATGAAGGAGGCCATCTCTGAAGCAGTTAAAAGTGTTCAAACTTCAAGGAAAATCACAGGACTTGAGTATGAAGACCTATGCATGCACCCTAACTTGGAAATACCCGAAGGTTACAAAATTCCAAAATTTGAAACCTTCAATGGTATTGGCAATCCCATGGCTCACTGCGAGCTTATTGTGACAAACTTGTGGGTATTGGAAGAAATGATGCATTAATTATGAGGTTGTTTAGTCGAAGTCTGAGTGGGAGGCGTTAGAATGGTTCACATCTCAAGAGCTCCGTCAGTGGTCTACATGGGGGGCTTTGGCCAAAGATTTTCTGGAAAGATTCCAGTTTAATGTTGAAGCTGTCCTGATAGATACTATTTGGAAAAAATCAAGCAAAAGACCACGGAGGACTATCGTGAATATGCATGTCGCTGGAGGAAAGAAGCTGCAAAGGTACAACCTGTGATGACTGAAAGCGAAATAACCTCTGCTTTTATTCGAGCTCAAGAGCCCGAGTATTATGAAAGGATGTTGCCCATGATGGGACAGAAGTTTTCGGAGCTGATCAGAATGGGAGAAGCCATAGAGGATGGTCTCAAATCTGGAAAGGTTACAAGTCTCACTGCTTTGCAGGCCGCCAACAAATCCTCGACATCCATGGCCACAGGATTTTCTAGGAAAAAGAAAGAGGATGTCTCTATTGTATCTTTTAGCCCAAGGCCAAGACCACAAAGGTATTTTGGGTATGGTTCTGCCATTGGAAACTCCAACCGATTCTCCACCGCAAATAGTTACCAACCACCTCCACAAGATCCACTTCCAATCTACTATGCACAACAGAACTACCAACCATCACCACCTACCTATCAAAATCAACCACCTACTTACCAAAATACACCACCAAATCACCAAACCAATGTACCAGCCTACCAAAGTCCTGGACAAAACAACCCAAATACCAATACTTTACCCCGCCCTAACCTCGAAAGAAAGCCTCCAAGA
Organism: Solanum lycopersicoides; assembly: GCA_022817965.1. Lineage (NCBI taxonomy): Eukaryota > Viridiplantae > Streptophyta > Magnoliopsida > Solanales > Solanaceae > Solanum > Solanum lycopersicoides. Next base: position 6,100 of record JAJJBR010002782.1, read on the forward strand.
ATTTTCACTCCTTTGGCAGAAACACGTACCCAACTCTTTGAGCGTTTGAGAGCAGCAGGATTGATCCAACCAGTAGATGCAAAGACAATTAATCCTACAACAAAGTTCTTCCGAGCGGATCAACGATGCGCCTACCATTTCGGAGGAGCAGGACATGATACAGAAGGGTGTATCAATTTAAAACATAAGATTCAAGATTTGATCGATAATAGAGTCATCACTCTTCAGGCCCCTGCCCCCAATGTGAATCTTAACCCATTACCGAATCATGGGGGAGCAACCATCAATATGATTGAAAGTGACGAAGATTGGCTCGCTATTGGGACCGTCGGTGAAACAAATGTCAACTCACTCATACCAACAGTGGCCTCTTTGACCATAAAGGCCCGTCCAGAGTTTGTTGTAATAACTGCACCTCATCAGGCATTTTCTTTGGCAAAGGAAAGAAACAACGAGCAGCCCAAAGAAAAGTTTGTTGTCCAGGCGGCTACGGCTCAAGGGATGACACGTTCTGGAAGATGTTATGTTCCAGAAGAGTTAGCTCAAGAAACACGAAGGAAGGAGAAAAAAAAGGCGATCACAGAGGGTGAGGCTGAAGAGTTTTGGCGAAGAATGCAGCCTAAGGAGTATTCCATTGTCAAGCATTTGGAGAAAACTCCGCTCAAATTTCTGTTTGGGCTCTATTGATGAGTTCTGAGTACCATCGAAAAGCATTGTTGAAGGTACTCGATGAAGCATATGTACCGACGGGAACAAGTGGTGAGAATCTGGCAACTATGGTTAGTCATGTCATTGGGAGTCACCAAATCTCTTTTCGAGAAGAGGAGTTACCAATCGAGGGAGTGATGCACAACCGTGCCTTGTATACACTGTCAAATGCAGGGACAAATTTGTAGCTCGAGTGTTGATTGATAATGGTTCAGGACTCAATATTTGCCCGTTATCAACCCTTACTCAACTAAATTATGATGTTGGGAAAATCCGCCAAAGTCGCATGAATGTAAGGGCGTTTGATGGTTCACAAAGAGAGACCATGGGAGGTAGACTTGTGTATCCAAATGGGGCCTGCAGAATTTGTCACTGAATTCCAAGTGATGGGTATATCCACAAGCTACAATATGTTGCTAGGAAGGCCATGGATCCATGCGGTTGGGGCAATACCATCCACATTGCATCAACTTTTAAAGTTCATCTGGGAGGACCATGAAATTGTCATTCATGGTGAAGGGAGTAATCGTGGTTACCCTGGCTTCTCTGTTCCAGTTATTGACGATTCATCTCAAGGTACTGACTTTCACATGGTGGAGATAATGAATGCTGCTTCTGAAGATATAACGCCACAAATAGCAATGCCGCCGGTGTATAAAATGCTTGCCACAATCATGCTAAGAAGCGGTTTTGAGCCTGGACGTGGGTTGGGCAAGAATTTGAATGGCATATCCGAACCTCTTCCTATCCCACTTCAAAATTTCCGCTTTGGCGTTGGTTATACCCCAACAAAGGAGGAATTATTCGAAGCAGAAGCAAGGAAGAAGCATGACCCTGATCTATCAAAGCCTATTCCAAAATTGTACCAGTCATTTACTGCTAAAGCTTTAGAGCCTGAGATTGATGGTCTGGTGGAAGGGATGGGAAGATTGCTTGATGAAGAAGATTGTGCTGTGATCTTGGAAGAATGCACCGCGACACCCACCATCCGAGATGCCAAACCTGAAGAGACGCTACAGAATTGGGTGGCCACTCCACTTATGATTCATCGAATTGCTTGGTAGACAAAGACAAGATTTGAAGTTTTACTTTTGAAAATCGGTGTAGTTCGGACGAGGCCCGAAACAACCCTTTATGTCACTTTATTTTCATCGTAATGTTTTAAAAAGGAAATGGCTCACGTTGACATGAGTCATGACCAAAGTTTGTACGCCTTTTTTCCAATGAAAGCCTCGTTTATTTTAAATTAATTATCTTGCCTTTGCAAATTACTCTCTAATATATACATTCAAACTCTTTCTATCTAACATGGTTGATTTATTTTTCTTTTCAGTAAAAATGAATCTAAACTTGCCAATGTCATGACATGTCACGAACACGGTGAACCAAGTAAGGTAAATGAAGATGAATGGGAAGAATATGATGAGGAAACTATGATGCCTGAACACCTTACCGAGGACTTAAGAAACCTTGAAGATGATAAAAAGCCCAACCTGGAAGAGACAGAGATAGTCAACTTAGGAGATGACGAGTCGGTTAGAGAAACCCGAGTCAGTAGCCATTTGACAGCAATAGAAAAGGAAAAATTGGTCGAGCTGCTCAAACAATACATCGATGTGTTTGCCTGGTCTTATGATGATATGCCAGGATTAAGCACTGATATTGTTTCCCATAAGTTGCCTATCAATTCAGAGTATTGTCCGGTAAAGCAGAAAACTAGAAAATTCAAGCCCGATCTAAGTTTAAGAATAAAAGAAGAGGTCATAAAGCAGATCGAATCAAAGGTCGTCGAAGTAACCAAGTATCCCACTTGGTTGGCTAACATTGTGCCAGTGGCGAAGAAAGATGGAAAAATCAGGATATGCGTGGATTATCGGGATCTCAATAAAGCGAGTCCAAAAGATAATTTCCCGTTGCCAAACATCCATATACTCATTGATAATTGTGCCAAGCATGAGTTGCAATCTTTCGTGGATTGTTTTGCGGGATACCACCAGATCTTAATGGATGAAGAAGATGCAGAGAAAAAGCATTCATCACACCTTGGGAGTCTACCATTATCGAGTGATGCCGTTCGGCCTCAAGAATGCTGGAGCCACTTACATGAGAGCTATGACCACCATATTCCATGATATGATCCACAAAGAAATTGAGGTGTATGTGGACGATGTTATCATAAAATCCCGCGAGAGTTCGGATCATCTGACGCACTTGGAAAAGTTCTTTGACAGGTTACGTAAGTATGATTTAAAGTTAAACCCAGCCAAATGTGCATTTGGAGTACCTGCAGGGAAGTTACTCGGTTTCATAGTTAGTAGAAGAGGTATCGAGCTTGATCCTTCCAAGATCAAGGCAATTCAAGACTTACCTCCTCCAAAGACTAAGAAAGAAGTAATGAGTTTTCTGGGAAGACTGAATTATATCAGTCGATTCATAGCCCAATCAACGGTGATCTGTGAACCCATATTCAAGTTGCTACGAAAGGATGCGCCAACCAAGTGGACCGAAGAATGTCAGAAGGCTTTTGACACCATCAAAAGTTACCTTTCAAATCCACCAGTACTGGTACCACCACGCACGGGTAGTCCGTTGTTATTGTATTTATCCGTCTCTGATAATGCATTTGGGTGTGTGTTGGGCAACATGATGAAAGCAAGAAGTTCAAATCCTACGAAGCTCGTTACACCTCTTAGAGAGAACTTGTTGTGCTTTGACTTGGGTGGCTCAGAAATTATGACATTATCTGTCGGCTTATACAACACATCTCATTTTCAAGAATGGACCCCTCAGGTACATATTTCAGAAAGCAATGCCACAGGAAAGGTAGCAAAATGGCAAATGTTGTTGAGTGAGTTTGACATTGTGTACATGACTCAGAAAGCAATCAAGGGGCAAGCTTGGCCGATCACCTTGCTTAAAACCCAGTAGATGAAGGATATGAACCGCTCAGAACATACTTCCCTGATGAAGAGGTATTTTTTGTAGGGAAGATATGTCAGAATCATATCCTGGGTGGAGAATGTTTTTTGATGGAGCAGTTAACTCTAGAGGATCAGGAATTGGAGCAGTATTGATATCTGAATCAGGACACACATTTTCCAGCAAGAGCAAAGCTTAGATTCGATGCACAAATAACATGGCTGAGTACGAAGCTTGTATTCTCGGCATCAAGATGGCTCTTGACATGAATGTTTAACGCCCCAAAATGAACTAAGGTGAACTAGAGCCTCATGGTTGTTTCTTGAGTTAATTTTAAGTTAAAGGAGTTAGTTTTGGTGTTCTTAGGCAGTGTGCAAAGTTTGGTTAAGTTTGACGTTCAATCGACCAAAAACGTCCATGACGTCCATGACGTTCGGATGGTATGCCTTAGAATGTACTTGTATGTCTTGGCGAGTTTGGATGAGTTTTATGTGTTCGTTTTACTTGAAACATGCGTCGGATGTTCCTTAGACCTAGACGACTTAGTTTAGGGGTTTGACGTCCGGGCACGACCCCACCTAGGACCCACAAGGGGCCCTAGATGAAGGGCCCAAGCCTTGGGCAAAGTCTGCCCATCAGTGGCTCACGACGACCATGGCGACGGTCCGTTGCACTCAGGACGGTCCGTCGATCCAGGGCGTCGCGAGTGACAGAGAGTGGAAACTTGGACAGGCTCCAGTTGGAGCCAAGTGTTCCTCGACGGGACCCATGACGGTCCGTGGTGAACGTGACGGTCCGTCGAGGAGGTCTCGTCGACGAGGCCTGCCAGTGCACGACTTAAGGCTGCCAACTTGGGGTGTTTTATGTAAATACACCCCAAGTCTTATAAGACCCTAGGTGTATAATTTTGGTATTTTTAGGTTATATTAAATTAGTTTTAAACCCTAGACCTAGACAAGACCCCTCACTTCAACATTCAAACTCTCTCTCTAAAAAGAAAACTCTCTCAAAGTCACCATTGAAGCCAAGGCTCAAGGAGGGAAAGGAGGGCTGCTTTGGGCTTGTTCTTCATCAAATTCGTGGGTTTCTTTCTCCTAAAGGTATGGTATCCATTCTTGAATACCTTTCCATTCAAGAAGCCAACTTCCAAAATGGTTTTCAAAAAGGGGTTTTAAACTCAACTTCTTCTAAACTTTGATTTCTATTATGGGTCTTCTTGTAACTAAGTTCTAATGGTTTAAATGTATTTATCTTGGTTTGAATAGATGATTTTGATGTTAAAACTCCATGAAACTCTTGTTTATGCATACTTCAATTTTTGACTTGAAAATGGGTTATGTGAGCATGATTTGAGTAGGGTATGAACTTGGGTCTTCTTGTATTTGTCATGTTGGTGTAGCTACTGCCCTAAGGGCCTTAATATGGTGAAATATTGATAAATTGCTTATGGGTAATGATGGTTTGATTTGTTGATGAGTTGCTCTCATTGTATAATTCTTATTATGAATTGCTATTTGAGTGGTATGGTCCACCTTATGGGTGGCGGTGCTAATTGATGAACTTGATGTTACTTAGTATGGTTTGAGTATGTGATCTTGAAGGTCTAATATGTGAAATGAAGATATATATTGGAAATGGGTCTTGTGTTGTGTTTGATGTAGCTTGAATTGCATGTTTGACCTAGTTTATGTCTAAATGAAGTATATGATTATGAGAAGTATGTAGAGTGTGTAGCTTGATGAATCAAGGTTAAAGTATGAGTAGAACTTGATGATAATGAAATGATGCTTATATGCAAGGTGTGCACATGTACACACACACTCTTTTAAGATTTGTATTATGTCAAGTTGAGCAAAAAGGGGAATCTTGAGGTGGACACACTTCGTGAGTTGAGATGTAGTGTCTAGTAACAACCTCTCCATTTCCTAGTGAGCTTTCTAAGATAGACTATTATGTTGAGAAATCCGTGTGGAGTTATGCCTAGCACCGAGAGGATATGAAGGGGAGGTGGATTGCACTTCGTTAGTTGAGATGTTGTAATCCAAAGTACCTCTTGAGATGAGTACTCCTCGTTAGTAGAGAGTGAGTTACTTAGTAACAATCTCCTTATCCCTTAACTATGTGCCCGCATAGGTGTAGCTATTGGAAAAGCCATGTAAACGCTAAGAAGCATGACCTTACACTAGGCAAGTAAGGATCCCTCATCCGATAGGGGTTAATATCGGGATTCCATGTCTAGCTCTCATGGTCTTTGTCGGTTAAGCTAACTCCCACAAAAGAATTGATTTGAAACTAATTATCTTGTGTATTGTTGAAATTGTGTATGTATGTCGTGAAGTGCTCAATCCACATTAGTTACCGAGTAGGAGCATTGAGTGGGAGTAGTAGTATGGGATGCTATTCTCACATTGCACTTGGTGTGACCTATACCTACTATGGGAGAAGAGTACCTTCATGAAATCCGTGTGAATGAGTACTATGGTGTAGTGTTATGGAGGATTATTGTGGAGTACTTGAGTAAATGGAATCCATTAGGAGTACTAAGTGGGAGTGGTAGTATGGGATGCTACTCTCACATTGCACTTGGTATGACCTATATTTCCATGAGTGTTTTGCATATGTTAGCCAAGGGCGTGGATTTGATTTCTAACGAAGTAAGCCTAAGATTTGGTAGTTTTAAGGGTCGCTTTGGTGTGCTTTGAAGGGAGGTGTAATGAGAGTCCCTTCTTGGCTCACCTTAGGGAGTCTTAGGATAACCTTGGGTTAGGGCAACTTCAAAGGAAAAGGGTTCATATGACTTGGACCGTGCCATTCACTGTAAGGTCTTCATTGTAAGAATTCAAAATGTTCACTATGATGCTTTATTCAATTTTATTGCAAGTTTAGCAAAGTTAATTGAAATGTTCCTTTTGTTTACTTTAAGTTTGGTAAGATAGCCATAAAGTGTTAATTGTTGATTCTTATGTGGGTTTGCTTCTAGATTCATGAAGGTTATATTTGAATTGCATAAAAAGCTATCTTTACTAAAATGTCCCTTTTTGCATGTTTTTGCATATGCCATACTTAGTACATTGTTGTACTAACCCCATACTTTTTATACCTTATGAGTATAGGTTGGAAGCCCTTTTGGAGGATCGGAGTCGAAGCTTGGGAACTTTATCTCTCAAGAATTTGGTATGTCCTCATATATTCGAGGACATAGTTTTATGTTTCTTAGTTTCTTTATTAATACTTAAAAATGTATTTACTTTTATCGTAAAGGGCCGTGTCCCTAAGATTCCAAGTTGTGTCTTTAAGTTGGCTTGTGACGATAAGATTTCTTAGTATTTATGAAAAGACTCCTTTTATTATTATTATCGTGAAAAGTTTTAAATTCCGCACTACTTTTCATGCTTTATGTTATGAATGCTAGTTAGAGGGCTTGTACGAGACCCCAAAGGGGTCAAGTACGCCCGGTCATGATTCGAAGGTTTTCCCTAACTTCTAGGGGGTGCTTTCGGGTCGTGACAAGACTTGGTATCAGAGCATAAGGTTTTGGGAAATAGTTTAAGGTCTGAAAGTCTCACAAGCCACATCTAGTAGTATCTTGGTCATTGGTGTGAGTCGCGACACATCCATGGACAAGAGGCTATAGGATGCTAGAAGTTTCACTTTCTTCTCTATTCTAGTATCGTGCCTTAGAGTTGAGTATATAAGGTGTCTATTCTCAACCTCTTCTTTTGTGTTTTTAGGACATGAATACGAGGAGATCGACCGCTAGAAGGGAGGAGGGAGGTGTACCAAATGAGAGAGTCCTTCCCCATGTTGACCAAGTTCCTATTGTTGGCTTAGGGGAGGAAAATGAGGAGGTTCCTCTTCAAGAACCTCAAGTGCCTCCGGAACCTCAAGGACCTCAAGTGCCTCCTATGCCTCAAGCTCCTTTTGTTGAGGGTGATATGACTAATGCGGAGTTGAGGGCTGCCCTAATGAACTTGACCCAACTCATGACGGCTCAAGCTCAAGTTGTCAACAATCACTTTGTGGGCCAAGCTAACCTAGGAGATAGGCCCCAACCAAATGCTAGTACTCCCGCTTCTAGGATTCGGGATTTTATGAGGATGAACCCTCCTACTTTTCATGGCACTAAGGTGGATGAAGATCCACAAGGCTTCATAGATGAGGTTTTCAAGGTGGTAGATGCTATGGGTGTGACCCCTAGGGAGAAAGCGGAATTGGCCGCTTACCAACTTAAGGATGTTGCTCAAGTGTGGTATGAGCAATGGAGGGGTGAGAGACCCTTAGAAAGAGGACCGGTTGATTGGGAGGAATTCAAAGAGGCTTTCCTAGATAGATTCTTTCCTTTAGAGTGGAGGGAGAAGAAGATGGTTGAATTCATGAACCTCCGTCAAGGGGGAATGAGTGTGCAAGAGTACTCTCTCAAATTCACCCAACTCTCTAAGTATGCCCCAAACATGGTAGCCAACCCTAGGGCTAGGATGAACAAGTTTGTGATGGGCGTGTCTAGCTTGGTGGAAAAAGAGTGTCGTACGGCTATGCTTCTTAATGACATGGATATCTCTAGGCTCATGGTTTATGCGCAACAAATTGAGGAGTCCAAAATTAGGGAGATAAGGCAAGAGGGTAAGAGACCTAGGTCGGATGATTCTAGTCACCAAAGGCCTAAGAAGAGGTTTTATCCCCAAGATTCTTCTATGGGAAACAAGGATAGGGCTCCAAATCAATCTTCTCAAGGTGGTGGTCATTCCTATGAAAGGGCTAGGTGCCCTACTTGTGGCAAGCAACATGGGGGTAAGTGTCTTGCCGGAACGGATGGTTGTTTTGCATGTGGTAATAGAGGCCACAAGATGAGGGACTGCCCAAACCTTAAATCAAGGGGGAGAGATGTCAATCAAGCTTCCCTAGATCCTAATGCTCCAAGAAGAACCCTTCCTATGGGATGGGGGCTAGAAAGGATAATTAATCCGGATTGATGGTTTTGGTAAGTCTCAACTCTTGGTTATTGTTGCTTTTGTGTTATGAAATGAGTATATATGGTTTTATAGTTCCTATGATCATGTCGTCTTGATGAATTGCTTAGAGAATGAATTTTTCAAAAATTTGGTAAGATGGCAGTCAACTTCACTGTAAAAATTTTGGCATTTTGAAGAAAATTGTTTTGTCTTGAATTTTAGTTTCAATGTGTGTAAAGGCATTGTTTATGAGCATTTTTAACGTTGGAGAAGGTAGTTCCTCCATAAAAGAAGATTGAGGTTGAATTTTTGACTTTGTGAAAATTGGTGAAAGTTGCCTATGTTGCTAAGTGTTGAAAGTGTAAAATGATGTTCCTTGCTAGTGGATGCTTTGATTGTTAGTGTTTTGATCATGATCTAAGTGTATTATATGATGCTAAGTGAGTCCTTGTTGTTCTTAAAATTTAAGTGTCATTCGAGGACGAATGTTATTCCAAGTGGGGGAGAATATAACGCCCCAAAATGAACTAAGGTGAACTAGAGCCTCATGGTTGTTTCTTGAGTTAATTTTAAGTTAAACGGAGTTAGTTTGGTGTCCTTAGGCAGTGTGCAAAGTTTGGTTAAGTTTGGAGTTCAATCGACCAAAAACGTCCATGACGTTCGGATGGTATGCCTTAGAATGTACTTGTATGTCTTGGCGAGTTTGGATGAGTTTTATGTGTTCGTTTTACTTGAAACATGCGTCGGATGTTCCTTAGACCTAGACGACTTAGTTTAGGGGTTTGACGTCCGGGCACGACCCCACCTAGGACCCACAAGGGGCCCTAGATGAAGGGCCCAAGACTTGGGCAAAGTCTGCCCATCAGTGGCTCACGACGACCATGGCGACGGTCCGTTGCACTCAGGACGGTCCGTCGATCCAGGGCGTCGCGAGTGACAGAGAGTGGAAACTTGGACAGGCTCCAGTTGGAGCCAAGTGTTCCTCGACGGGACCCCATGACGGTCCGTGGTGAACGTGACGGTCCGTCGAGGAGGTCTCGTCGACGAGGCCTGCCAGTGCACGACTTAAGGCTGCCAACTTGGGGTGTTTTATGTAAATACACCCCAAGTCTTATAAGACCCTAGGTGTATAATTTTGGTATTTTTAGGTTATATTAAATTAGTTTTAAACCCTAGACCTAGACAAGACCCCTCACTTCAACATTCAAACTCTCTCTCTAAAAAGAAAACTCTCTCAAAGTCACCATTGAAGCCAAGGCTCAAGGAGGAAAGGAGGGCTGCTTTGGGCTTGTTCTTCATCAAATTCGTGGGTTTCTTTCTCCTAAAGGTATGGTATCCATTCTTGAATACCTTTCCATTCAAGAAGCCAACTTCCAAAATGGTTTTCAAAAAGGGGTTTTAAACTCAACTTCTTCTAAACTTTGATTTCTATTATGGGTCTTCTTGTAACTAAGTTCTAATGGTTTAAATGTATTTATCTTGGTTTGAATAGATGATTTTGATGTTAAAACTCCATGAAACTCTTGTTTATGCATACTTCAATTTTTGACTTGAAAATGGGTTATGTGAGCATGATTTGAGTAGGGTATGAACTTGGGTCTTCTTGTATTTGTCATGTTGGTGTAGCTACTGCCCTAAGGGCCTTAATATGGTGAAATATTGATAAATTGCTTATGGGTAATGATGGTTTGATTTGTTGATGAGTTGCTCTCATTGTATAATTCTTATTATGAATTGCTATTTGAGTGGTATGGTCCACCTTATGGGTGGCGGTGCTAATTGATGAACTTGATGTTACTTAGTATGGTTTGAGTATGTGATCTTGAAGGTCTAATATGTGAAATGAAGATATATTGGAAATGGGTCTTGTGTTGTGTTTGATGTAGCTTGAATTGCATGTTTGACCTAGTTTATGTCTAAATGAAGTATATGATTATGAGAAGTATGTAGAGTGTGTAGCTTGATGAATCAAGGTTAAAGTATGAGTAGAACTTGATGATAATGAAATGATGCTTATATGCAAGGTGTGCACATGTACACACACACTCTTTAAGATTTGTATTATGTCAAGTTGAGCAAAAAGGGGAATCTTGAGGTGGACACACTTCGTGAGTTGAGATGTAGTGTCTAGTAACAACCTCTCCATTTCCTAGTGAGCTTTCTAAGATAGACTATTATGTTGAGAAATCCGTGTGGAGTTATGCCTAGCACCGAGAGGATATGAAGGGGAGGTGGATTGCACTTCGTTAGTTGAGATGTTGTAATCCAAAGTACCTCTTGAGATGAGTACTCCTCGTTAGTAGAGAGTGAGTTACTTAGTAACAATCTCCTTATCCCTTAACTATGTGCCCGCATAGGTGTAGCTATTGGAAAAGCCATGTAAACGCTAAGAAGCATGACCTTACACTAGGCAAGTAAGGATCCCTCATCCGATAGGGGTTAATATCGGGATTCCATGTCTAGCTCTCATGGTCTTTGTCGGTTAAGCTAACTCCCACAAAAGAATTGATTTGAAACTAATTATCTTGTGTATTGTTGAAATTGTGTATGTATGTCGTGAAGTGCTCAATCCACATTAGTTACCGAGTAGGAGCATTGAGTGGGAGTAGTAGTATGGGATGCTATTCTCACATTGCACTTGGTGTGACCTATACCTACTATGGGAGAAGAGTACCTTCATGAAATCCGTGTGAATGAGTACTATGGTGTAGTGTTATGGAGGATTATTGTGGAGTACTTGAGTAAATGGAATCCATTAGGAGTACTAAGTGGGAGTGGTAGTATGGGATGCTACTCTCACATTGCACTTGGTATGACCTATATTTCCATGAGTGTTTTGCATATGTTAGCCAAGGGCGTGGATTTGATTTCTAACGAAGTAAGCCTAAGATTTGGTAGTTTTAAGGGTCGCTTTGGTGTGCTTTGAAGGGAGGTGTAATGAGAGTCCCTTCTTGGCTCACCTTAGGGAGTCTTAGGATAACCTTGGGTTAGGGCAACTTCAAAGGAAAAGGGTTCATATGACTTGGACCGTGCCATTCACTGTAAGGTCTTCATTGTAAGAATTCAAAATGTTCACTATGATGCTTTATTCAATTTTATTGCAAGTTTAGCAAAGTTAATTGAAATGTTCCTTTTGTTTACTTTAAGTTTGGTAAGATAGCCATAAAGTGTTAATTGTTGATTCTTATGTGGGTTTGCTTCTAGATTCATGAAGGTTATATTTGAATTGCATAAAAAGCTATCTTTACTAAAATGTCCCTTTTTGCATGTTTTTGCATATGCCATACTTAGTACATTGTTGTACTAACCCCATACTTTTTATACCTTATGAGTATAGGTTGGAAGCCTTTTGGGAGGATCGGAGTCGAAGCTTGGGAACTTTATCTCTCAAGAATTTGGTATGTCCTCATATATTCGAGGACATAGTTTTATGTTTCTTAGTTTCTTTATTAATACTTAAAAATGTATTTACTTTTATCGTAAAGGGCGTGTCCCTAAGATTCCAAGTTGTGTCTTTAAGTTGGCTTGTGACGATAAGATTTCTTAGTATTTAGAAAAGATTACTTTTATTATTATTATCGTGAAAAGTTTTAATTCCGCACTACTTTTCATGCTTTATGTTATGAATGCTAGTTAGAGGATTGTACGAGACCCCAAAGGGGTCAAGTACGCCCGGTCACGATTCGAAGTTTTCCCTAACTTCTAGGGGGTGCTTTTGGGTCGTGACAAATGTTCAAGAATTACTGATAATTGGTGATTCAGACTTGTTGATTCATCAAGTCCAAGGATAATGGGCCGTGAAGAATCCTAAAATCTTACCTTACGTGCAATTGGTACGGAGGTTATGCAAAAAGATTTAGGAAGACCGAGTTTAGACACACCCCGAGAATACAGAACGAGTTTGTTGATGCACTGGCAACCATATCATCTATGATACAACACCCAGAAAAGAGTTACATTGACCCACATAAGATAGGTTTAAAAGAACAACCAGCGCATTGTTCACATGTGGAAGCGGAATCAGATGGAAATCCGTGGTATATCAATGTAAAAAGGTACTTAAAAACTAGTGAATACCCCAAAAAAGCTACAAGTATTCAAAAGAAAACAATCTGAAGAATGGCAAACAACTTCTTTTTGAATGGGGAGGTTCGTTATAGGAA
>JAJJBR010002783.1:0-51698 GCA_022817965.1 Solanum lycopersicoides
AAAAAAACCCTGCAACACGTCCAAACTGTAAGGCCCCATCAAGACGTACATGAATGTCTCAAGGGCTAACATTCGAACGTCTTGAAAGTTCTTGGATGTTTGACCTCCAAACTTCTCCAAACTTCATATAATACCATTTAACTTCATTATAACTCATTTTAAGACTTTTTAGGATCATTTCATACAATTTTAAGCATGCATAGACACATGAGGCACATAGGTGACTAGTCGTCGAACGTTTTGGTCGACCCTTGACGTTTGACTTCCAATTAACCTAAAACTTTATACACTGACTCTAAACCATATTATAAGTCATTTTAGGACCTTATAACCTTAATACAAACATGTTAGGCTCTATAAACCCTAACTCATTTTGGGGGTCTTACAATATCCCCCACTTGAGAACATTCGTCCTCGAATGACACTTAGAACATTTCAATCACCACAAGGAATTCAATGCATCATAGAGCATTTTATCTTAATTATAACATCATCACATAGAATTTAATGCATAAAAATTAAGAGGAACACAAATTCACATTATTTAGCACTCAATGCACACAAGTAGACAAACTTCAATGCACTCACTCTTTAATGCATCAATCAAAAAGCTCTTATCATGTTCATAGGAGGAACATCCTTTTCCTGATCATAACATGGTCATCACACTCCATTTTATTAAGAGTTCATCTTACAACCATTTCAAAGTAGCACTTAGGCAGATTTCAACAATTCTCAAAAGCAAGTAGGCACTCATACTTCCATGCACATAGTCTTGAGTTAATTGAATCAACAAAGATCTTTATTAGTTAGACCTAGTGTCATGAAGATCGTACTCAACCATATCATGCTTAGTTGTGTCCATGGAGGAATGTCTCTTTCCTCAACACACTTACATGTATCATGAGTTCATTCCCAAGCAAATGCACAATGGTCATGTTTACTGTAATATGAGAAATTCTCAACTTAGATAAAGACATGTTCATGTTTTCCTTCCTAGTGAAGTCAAAATGGTAAGTCACACCAAGTGCATTACAACAATAGGAAGCCATTTCACAAAATTTCAAATTATAACATAGCACTAGCCTTTACATTAAGCCTCATTTGGGGAAACAATACAAATTATAGGCACACACATGAACACTAAGCTAAACATGCTTTCACTTTTCAAGAGTGGGCCTAAAATTATACTTTCTAAACCATACAAGTCACAAAATTTTCAAGAGACTCCACATAGTTCATTTTAAATAGACTCAAATTTTTGTTATAAGGCTAAACATTACACCTCACAAGTGATTACAACCAAGTTCTTATCTTATCTCATGAAGTCAAATGTACCATTAGCATGTTACGATGTACAATACTCATGAGAAAACATGTATTTAATCAAAATTTCCTTTCAAGAACTTTGGAATCTTAAAAATACCTTTAAGGTAATGTCAATCAATACATACCAAACATATGAAGTTCATTCCATTCATACTTTATGCAAGACTCTATTCATGAACAAGCTCATCAAGACTTCATTTAATTCAAGATCAAGCAAAAATAAAAGGTCAAGGTAGACAATACCTGTAACCTTACTATTCCATCACGATCCCCCACTTAGGGTAAAACCAATTAAGAGCAACTTAATCCAACCTTAAGTGGATCTTAACTTAACAACATTCATATTTCAAAAATTACAAGTGATGACTACTTAGAAGGAATTTACAGTAAGTCAACATAGTAACACCAAGGTATTCTAAACCTTATCATTTTAGGAAAATCATCAAGTTAGATCATTCCATTCAACCACATAAGGTTTTCATACAATACAATAGACACCAATGGTCATACAATATTAGGGGAAGACAACAAGGGGACTTAGACATAAAATTTCTTCTTTTCCCTAGAATATTACAGTAAGGTGACTTCTAGGTCACTAAAATCCACATCATCACCCTACGAAGTCATGCATACTTCCTTTACACCTAGGATCAAGTATATACAAAGTACTCCAATCCATACTAGGTAATCATGAATGTTCACACATCCCAACTAAGACAACATTTGAAACATCATGCATATATTCAAAGGGAAATAATGAACACCTTAAAACACATATTCTTAATGTAGCATACTTTCATAGGTAGTCACTAAGCATTTCAACTTCAATCATAGTATTAGACTACCATCATGTAAAACCATATAGTAACACATCATTCCAAAAGAACTCATGTCAACTACATTGACTTCTAACATGCTTGTATCATATCTAGACATACATTTTCAACATAACATGATATTTCACACAAGTCTCAAACATCGCCATAAATGGCATCATTACCTCAAAACATGCCAAAATTCACCTTCACACATACTCATTCAACCATAAAACCAAGATAAGCATTTAAACTCACCTTTTATCCCTCAAGCATAGATATACAATCTCATCCAAGCAATCACATCTAAAAGACCACCGGACAAGAAAACATAAGAGAGAGAGATTTTATAGAGTTAAGTTATATGGCACGATATGAGAATGATAAAGAAGGGAAACTCTATCGTCCTATAGCCTCTCGTACCATTTGATTTTTCGCGACTCACCACCAATGCTACGAGACTCTACTAGACATGGCAATATGAGACTTTTAGAACCTAAAACCACATTATAAACCTCATGCTCTGATACCACGTTTGTCATATCCGGGGAGCACCCCTAGAAGTAACATGGCATACTTGACCTCTCAGAGGTCTTATACAAGCCCATAGTTATCATTCATCGCATTGATATAGTAAATTTAGCGGAAAAAATAAAACTTTTCATAGCACATCATATGATAGAAACTTCATCTCATATATAGATAAAACATAAGTCATAATACATATATATATACCTTAAGTCTCTTTGTCATCTTAGACTCAACAACATTAGAGTACAATAGGGACACGGCCCATAAGACACATTACATAACTATACAATATTTAAAGACAATACAATAAAGACATAAGTAGGAGATCCTTGAACTTAAGGATTCCTTTCATTGAGCTTGGGAATCATCTATCAAGCTTTTCACCGTCAAGACATCCTTTAAGCATTCATAACCTACACTTTGTGTAAAAAGTAGAGAAGAATGGGATTAGCACAAGAATGTACTAAGTATGGCAACCATGCAAAAACATGCATTTAAAAGGGACATTTTCCTTGAAATCATACTTCATGCCATTTTGAGTAGATCATCATAAAACCTTAATTCAATAACATTTATATCATTCATATACTTCATATAAACATATTCAAACACCAAACATTACATAAGATCACATATATAATTTATGACATTTTTTAGTCACATTACAGTGAGCTCTCTTTCCCTTAACAGTGAGATTATTTCCTTTTTTTCCTTAACTTCCCAAGTAACCTTTAGTAATACTTGGTGAAATGCATCACCTTAAGGACACAAGGAAACATACATATCATCTACACAATCGAACACATATCATCATAGAAGTATAGTACAACTTAGACATATTTAAATTAATACCATAGGACAATTACAGTAACTACCTTTAACTTGCACATATACTAACTTCACTGCCCATTCATGCATTATAAAACCTTACTCAAAATCCTATTCTAACCCTACTAGTGCAATGTATATGTGAAGCCTCATAACCTCACACATACTTAGTAAGCCTATCATAAGACCACAAGCCTTACCATCCAATTCATACATCAACAAGTAAGATAGGACAACTTCATTCATGTCAATACAAGACCTTCATCGTATAGTCAATAATAGCAACATCATGCATATAGACTTATACAATGCACATCTTTATAACAAGTAGACCAATACTACAAAGTCATGGATAAAGAACATATACATAGACGCATGCATTAGAACACCTTCCTAGGACTTCCCTTAAGAGCGACTTGTGCAATGCATAGGTGAAGTCTCATAGCCCCACCTACACTAAGCAACTACCCTTAGGTTATCCTAGTTAGGGTCCTTACTTTACTTCCATTGTCCATTTCACTTTAGGAAAACTATAGCCTTAACCGACAGTAAGACCATGGGTGCTAATCATGGAATTTGGTGTTGTAGAGCCTTACACCAATGGAAGGTGTTCCTACCTAGCCAAGGTAGAACATGAACATATATCCTAGCATCCTAAGTGAATTCACTTTGCTAGATCCTATGTGGCAAGCATAGTTAATGGAACTAAGAGATAGGTAATTCCCTCTACATGCCATTGGACAATTGGGGCCTCATCTCATGAGAAAACATGGGTGAATCTTCCTCAAAGGGAAGTCAACACCTCATGTGGGTCCATAGGTGAGTATTCCTCTAAGGGAAGTCAAAACTCTATAAGGAACAAATGGTGAATCTTCCAACAGGGAAAGTCAACACCTCTCAATGTCAAGTTCACTCGGCGCTAAGCTAAGTTCCCTTTTATAGAAAATCCATTATTACATTTTTCATAAAACATAGGCTTAGAATATATGATTCTCATATGCTTATAGCATACTCAAGCACCTATCTAGTTTTAGAGTAATCTTGGGCACCCCTCTCAAGGACCCTCTACTTACTAGACCATCATATGAGTGTGTGAGTGTATACATCGATGTGAACAAACCTTTCACATAACACCTTAAAACCACACATGACCATACATTCATATTCATGAATATAGAAACCGGCGTCGTTAACCTCTAAGAGGTCGCAGACAAGCCTCTTCTTAGCTTTCATCACAATCATACAGTTAAATTTGCTGAAAATTTAAAACTTTTAATTACTTATTGAAGTGTAAATATACTTCATATATATACTTCATTATTGAGTTTGAAGAGGATCATTTTGGGATTGATGTCCAGTGATATTCTAATGATCTCAAACTAAATCAATCATCTATTAAAGATTAAACAATCAAAATAGAAAATCATAATAATAATAATAGTTTGCCAATCGGCCTTATTACAACGCTTGAACAAATGTTCAGAATGAAACGCTAGGGACTATCTCCACTAGCTGTGTCTACTGTACTAAGCTGTAATAATAAATGTAGCATCCTCGAACTCAAGAGGACCTACCAAAGTCTGGCGATCGCTAATCCAAACCGCTTCATCGAAACTTCAATTTTCTCTCGGACCTGCGCCTATAAAAATAGTAATAATATATGGGGTCAGTACACACTTGTACTAAGTATGGGTGTAGGCACATAAACACATAAGGACTACGCATGATCAAGGAAAGCTCTTCCTAAATCAATTTGTCATTTCTCAAAAGTTAATTCACTATACTTTCTTAAATCGTTACTTATGATTCATGCTACGAATATGAAATGTTATCATGCATTAAGGCACACAAATCATTTTCTATATCAACATAAGACCTTGAAATCATGAACATAATTTTAGAACAACTTAAACAAAAGTTTATTATTTTGATCCTTAGGCCGAGAGCTCCTATTCTCAAACTTAGATTATCTTTCAGTCTTTTCTTATTCTTCTTGTGTAGTTCAATGATATCCTTTGATCCTATGTTTTACTTACAAGTGCAACGATTCATTGTATTCCTATACCTACAATGAATCGAGTAAGTAATTCACAAGACTAAGGAAATGATTTGGATACATTACTTATAAGTTAGATTTATTTATTCTTGTTAAATGGGATGAATATATTTAAAATCCAATCTTTATTGGATATGCCCATTAATTGGTTGTTAACCTAATATATAAATCTTTGAGACATATACTCATACTCCAATATTGGCATAAACCACCAACTTGTTAAAACTTCCTTCTTATCAACATTAATGATTGTCATTCTTAAGTTGTTGCTTACTTAGTTCACTACGAACTTACCTTTCTACTTCTTTGCTATATTGTTCACTTTGAACATGCTACTTTATTATTTCTTACTCTCTTAAAGAATTCTTTAGCATTAACGGAAGTAGATCATGCGAGCTAACATGAAATCAGTGTATCCCCCACACCGAAAAGGGGTGGTTCACCGGTTACGATAAACCATGTTCTGTGTCTACCCCATACCGAAAAGGGGGGTTCACCGGCTAGAGTGAAACCAAGTCAGTGTCTTCCCCACACCAAAAAGATGGGTTCACGGCTATAGTGAACCAAATACTTTCCTGAGCTTTAATCGACATATATCATGTGAGCTAAACATGAAATCCGGTGTATTCCCCACACCGAAAAGAGGTGGAATCACCGGTCAAAGTGAAACCTATTGCCTAACATTCTTAGATGGAGGCATCCACTAGCTACCCCAATGCTTGCAAACATAGTTCGAAGACTAGGAGACATACGGAGACCCTAGTCCACCTGGGTGGTGATCTCGTCTCATGAGGCTTACATGTGCTAGCACAAGCTCATTGCTAGTCTATTGGTGCTATACTATGATCTATTTTACTTTATTATCTTTTAGAGTTGACTCAAACATTATGGAAGCTTGCTTCTAGTTATGAGGTTTACTTAACTCTATGGATGACTGGTAATCCCTTTCTTTATTTGATGAATATGAACTTAAGTCTTGCATTATCATCATGGTGTGAATGAGACTTGTCTCACGGATTCTAGCACCCTCTTATGTGAGTATTTTTTACACAATTGATTAAGTGTATTTGAGACTTGTCTCACTTCTTTTAACACTCTATATTAGGTCAATTTCATAACTTAAGCTTTTAGTTATTTCGTTACTTACCTTAACATGTTCAACGTTAATTGATAGTATTGTACGATTCTTTATGAAAGTTATAACTACTTATACAATACTATTACGTTCACAAGTTTATGTGGATAGGGTATGTTGGGACTTGTCACATTGATTGGTATACCCTATGTTATGAGTTAATTGATGTAGAGATTAGTATGACTTTACATGATTTGGAAGTAATATGAATGGACATAGTTTTGTTAGCCAATTTGTTGGCATAAATCACAATTTCACTATACAGTTGTCATAATATTATCACTAGCCAATTCAATTACTTCATAAATACATTATAGTAATCTAACATGTTAACAAGCCAACTTTTAACCTTTTATTATCCTATGAAACAATTCAATTAACAACTTATAACAATTTCATCTTCTCGAACACAAGTAGGCAATACAACAGTTAACATTCATGTAAATAACACCCTAACTTTGCAGATCTAACATGTAGGTTTTCATTCGACATATAAATCACTAAAACATACAAATAATAATCAGGTAACACCACAAACAAACAATATGCGTCGATATTTACATTATACAAGCTACAAGAATCGGAAATCGGGAGAACTAGGGAGATGAACATGCGATTCATTGGGAAGAACCCTAGTTTCGATGTTCTTGAAGTCAAAACGTTGAAAAGCCTCTTGGAGAAAGAATTCCAGGAAAGAAAACCCATACCTTACTGTAGAATTAAATCTACGGAAATCACCTTGCACTTTGCATGAAAACCTTGAAGAATGCTTGCTATAATCTAGGGTTCTCTTACGTTCTTTAATGCTTTTTGGTCTTAAGGTTTATGATGAATAACGTGAGTCTAAGTCTTTAGGAACTGAATATTAAATAATTCAACTTAGACTATATAACTTAACTAAATAACTTAATTAGCTAATTACCAAAACGCCCCTCCTAAATTGACTAGAATTAAAAGAACACTTGAGTTAACTGAAATCTGGAAATTGCTTAGTGGTTTCGCTTTGACCAATTTAATTAATTAATTAAGTTGATAAATTAATTAAATAAGTAACCTAGGGTAATTACTAAAGTACCCCAAAGTTGATAGGACATAACCAACCCTTTGGACCATCCTAGGTTAGGTACTAGGTTGTATCTTAGTTAGTTACATGGTTTGGTGTCACCCGACAAGGTCTTAGGTTTTTGGGTCCCTTAGTTAGTTATTTTTTGTTGGTCCTAGGTTAGTTAGTTAGTTAGTTCAGTTAGTCAAGGTCTAGGACCGGTTAGGGAGCTTGGCCCCACGTGGTTGTACCCAGACGTGCGCATGTCCCCAACCGCTCTAACCGAATTGGTTAGAGTGGTCCCTTGGTCGGTTGCACGTGTTTTTGCAAATGTGCTTGCACATGTGTTGCGTGCACTTTCCCAACTAACTATTCTGGAAGGTTCATTTGGGATGTTTAGTTATTTTCCCAAGGATCCTCACTATGTCCTTGGGCACTGCTTAATCTACATGATCATTTTAAATGGTTATGTGCTATGGTACCTAGGCTTGACACTTTGATGCCTAGTACTTGATGTGTTAAGTTGAGAATCAATATGTGTATTTTTAACTTAGGGTCTTCATTGCTGGTACGTTTCTTAAACAAGCTTGGATTTTAATATACATACTTGTATATATATAGAAATTGGCTAACACCCTTAAGACAATATTCTATAGTATTCCTAATATTTCTCAATATTGGGCATTGGGATGCCTACGTACCCAATACGCATTCTTAAAACCTAATAGTCTCTTTACTAGACATGTACATTTTTCTGGAATGTTACATCTCCTCTGCTATTGTGTGTTGTGTGGTCTATGTTTGAAAGTGTATTGTTGCTAAGAGCGTGGATGTCTCAATGTATTGTTGATAGCCATTATGTGATCATGTTGACCAATTCACATACACCCTCAATCTACATGCATGCTTAGAAGTAGTATAAGTCTCATGGTGTCTAAATGAAAGGTAGTTCTCATATTCTTTAATGTATACTATTATGCATGTTAAGCTTGAGTCCATGAAAATATGTAATGAACATGTCTTATATGGTTTAATGTGAAGTATGTGGTATGATGAAGTATGATTATACCTAATTTCTAATTGTATGTATATGAAATCTTGGCTCATATAGTTACATTTGTACACTTATGCATGAATGAAATGATGTATAAACATTAGTGGCATTTATGTGTTATGTGAAAGGTTTGCTCACATATAAGCATACACACACACAAGTATGAAGATCTAGTCAAGAGAGGGGCCTTTAAAGATGTATTCATGTGTAACCTAAACTAGATGGTGCTTTACATATGCTATGTCCATATGAAGGGATTTCACACATGATTTAGGTTGATGAACTCTCATCTATGACCTATGAGCTAAGAATATGAGGGATGACTCTCTTAAGCTTAATTTTATGAAGTAAAGACAATAAATGCTTTTAATTAAAAAGTAACTTAGCTTAGCACCGAGTGAACTTGTATATGACTGTCTGTCCATTCCCAAAGTGGAAAGGAAGGTCTACCATAAATCTCATAAGGTGGAAAGGCTCATGGCCAAAGGGCAGAGAGGGATGTTTCCATGATGGGCTCCAAGTTCCATAACTATGCTTGCCACATAGGATCTAGCTATGTGATATCAACTAAGATGCTAGCATGTTTTAATGTTCAACCTTGGCTAGGTAAGAACAACTTCCGTTGGTCTAAGGCTCTACAACAGAAAATTCCATGTATCACCCATGGTCTTAGTGTCGTGTAAGGTTATAGTTTCACTTAATTCAAATGGACAATAAAAATAAAGTATGGAATCTAACTAGGATGACCTAAGGGTAGTTGCTTAGTGTAGGTGGGGGTATGAGACTTCACTTATGCATTGCACAAGTGTCTCTTGAAGGAAGTTCTAGAAATGTGTTCTAATGCATGTCTCTATTTATATGTTCCTTATGCATGACCTTGTGGTATTTGTCTACTTGTTGTGATGAAATGCATAATATGAGTCTATATGAAGTAGTCTTGACGTACATTCTTAATATGGGTCTTAATTACTATGTAATAAAGGTCTTGCTTGACATGAATGAAGTTGTATTCACTTACTATATTGATGTATGAATTGGATGTTAAGGCTTGTGATCTTATGATAGGTTTACTAAGTATGTGTGAGGTTATGGGGTTTCACATGTACATTGCACTAGTAGACTTAGATTGGGATTGCAAGTAAGGTCTTATAATTTTGTATGTGAAGTAAAATAATTATATGTGCATGATGACTATGAGGTTACTATAAGGTTTTAATGGTTTTACTTAAATGTGTCCATGATATATTATACTTCTATGATAGTATGTGTTGGGTTATGTAGATTGTATGT
Source organism: Solanum lycopersicoides (assembly GCA_022817965.1). NCBI lineage: Eukaryota > Viridiplantae > Streptophyta > Magnoliopsida > Solanales > Solanaceae > Solanum > Solanum lycopersicoides. The sequence continues at coordinate 10,081 of JAJJBR010002783.1, forward strand.
ATGTTTTCTTTGTGGCCTTAAGGTGATGCATTGCTCCAAGTGTTACTAGAGAGTTATTTGGGAGGGTAATGACTTAAAGGAATGAAGTTCACTGTTAAGGTAAATAGCTCACTTTAACGTGACCCTAAAAGTGTCTTAAATTCTATATGTTATTTAGTATGATGTTTGGCTTTTGAATTTGTCTATATGAAGCATGTGAATGATATAAATTCTATTGTATAATGGTTTTATGAAGATTTACTCAAAAAGGCATGAAGTATGATTTCAAAAAAATGTCCCTTTTAAATGCATGTTTTTGCATGGTTGTCATACTTAGTGCATTCTTGTACGAACTCAATTCTTCTCTACTTTTTACATAAAGTGTAGCTATGGATGCATAAAGGATGTCTATATTATGGAGGAGCTTTATATGTTATTTCCAAGCTCAAGGAAAAAAATCCTTAAGTCCAAGGATGTCCTAATGTTTAACTTACTGTAAAGTCTTATAAATTTTATAGTTATGTATTATGTTATAAGGATCGTACCTCTATTGTACTCTTATGATGTTGTGTCTAAGATGACAAAGAGACTTTGTGTCTAAGTATATAATATGATATTTTATATATATGAAGTGAAGTTTCTAGCATATGATGTGCTATGAAAAGTTTTAAATTTTCCGCTAAATTTACTATGACAATGCGATGAATGATAACAATGGCTTGTATAAGACCTCCGAGAGGTCAAGTACGCCATGTTACTTCTAGGGGTTGCTCCCTAGTTGTGACAAACGTGGTATCAGAGCATGATCTATTAAAAGTGGTTTAGGGTCCAAGAAGTGTCATATAACCACGTCTAGTAGAGTCTCGTATCATTGGTGATGAGTCGTGACACATCAAATGGTACGGGAGGCTATATGAAGATAGAATTTCCCTTCTTTATCATTCTCATATCGCGCCATAGAACTTAACTCTATAAGATCTCTCTCTTATGTTTTATTGTCCGATGGTCTTTTGGATGTAATTGCTTGGATGCCATGGTACTTTATGCTTGAGGGAGAAAAGGTGAGTTTAAATTTTTATTTTGGTTTTGTGGTTTGATGAGTATGTGTGAAGGTGAATTTTGGGATGTTTTGATGATGTGATGCCATTTATGACTATGTATGAGATTTATGTGACTTATGGCATGTTATATTGAGAAATGTTTGTCATTATATGATTAAAGCATGTTAGAAGTTATTTTGGTTAAAATGAGTTTCTTTTGGACTGATGTGTCATTATATGGTTTTACATTATGGTAGCCTATTATTATTATTTGAGCTTGAAATCCATAGAGACTACCTATGGAAGCATGCTACCCTAGGAATATGTGCTTAAAGGTGTCCAATAGTTCCCTTTGTATATATGTGGTCCTTGATAAGTTGCCTAGTATGGATTGGAGTCCTTTATATAGACTTGATCCTAGGTGTGAAGGTAGTATGCTTGTCTTGGTAGGGTGATGATGTGGGTTAGATTGACCTAGAAGTCACCTTACTGTAATGTCCAAATAAAAAGAGGAAATTTTAAGGCTAAGTCTCCTCTTTAGTTACCCCTAATGTTGAATGACCTTGGTGTCTATTGTATTGTATGAAAAACTTATGTGTTTGAATAATTTGACTTAACTTGAAAGTTTGGGGATAATTTGCATAGATGATAAAGTTCAGAATGCCTCTGAGGCCGTTATGGTAAGTTACTATAACCTCTTTGTTGGTCGAAAGGATAAGATCCTCTTGAAGATTGGGTGAAGTTGCTCTTAATTGGGTTTACCCTAAGTGAGGGATGGTGATGGAGTAGTAAGGTTGTAGATATTTTCTGTAATATTCCAAAAATTGTACTTGTCTAGTGAAGGGTCTATTAGGTTTTCCGAATATGTATTGGGGTACATAGGAATCCCAATGTCCAATATTGAGTAATATTGGTCATGTTAGAGAATATTGGCTTAAGGGTGTTAGCCAATTTCTATGTATTAACAAGTAACTTAAAATACACTTTGATGTTCAAATGCTCCAATCCAAGCTTGTTTAGGAATTGGACCTGTAATGAAGACCCTAAGCTAAAAAATTTAACTTCATCGCTTACACACATTAGGTACGAGGCATTGAAGTTTCAAGCCTAGGTACCATAGCACATGATCATTTAAAATGATCATGTAGATTAAGCAGTGCCCAAGGACATAGTATGGATCCTTGGGACAACAAGAAGTGAACTTTCAATGTGTTAATACAGAGTGCACGGTTAGGAAAGTGCACAACAACACATGTGCAAGCGCATGTGCAGCCACATGTGCTACTGGCCAAGAGACCAAGCAATTAGCCCAACCGATTCGATTAGGGCGGTTAGGGGGCAGGCGTGCCTCGGGTCATGCCACGTGGGGCCAAGCTTCCTAAAAAATCCTAGGATCTAGCTAACTTACCTAACTAGCTAACTAACATAGGACTAACTAAAATGAACTAACTAGTGTGCCCGAAATCCTAAGACCTAACCTGGTGACACTAGCCGAGTAGCTAACTAAAGAAACATCCTAGTACCTAACCTAGGATGGTCCAAAGGGAATTGTTATGGTCCTAGTGACTTAGGTGTACTTTAGTAATTAACCTAGGTCACTTAATTAATTAAATTAGCGACTTTATTAATTAATTTAAAATCAAGGTCAAACCCGAGACCCTTAGCAAATTTTAATAATTTGGCTAAGTCAAATGCTCTCCTATTTTTAGTCAATTTAGGAGGGGCATTTTTGTAATTAGCTAATTGATTTATTTAATTAAGTTATTTAGTCTAAGTTGAATTATTCAATATTCATGTCCTAAGACTTAGACTCACGTTTATCCAGTAGAAACATATGACTGAAAAACAGTGAGCAAACGTAAGAAAAATCTTACGCAATTTCCAGGCAATTCTTCAAGTTTTTCGTTCAAAGTACACGCTGATCTTCGTATATTCAATTCTGTAGTAAGGTATGGGTTTTGTCTGTTGGATTCCTTTCCCAGGAGGATTTTCAAATTTTTTGAATTCAAGAAAACCGAAACTAGGGTTTCGAATATTCATCTCCCTAGTTCTCCCTATTTCCGATTCTAGTGGTATGTATAATGGAAATCTCGAGCATGTTGTTGGTATGTGGTGCTAACTGATCATTATGTGTAGGTTTCTGTGATTTTATAATGTCGAATGAGACATATAGGTAAGATCCGTATGATTAGAGTATCATTTACATTAGATAAGGAATGTTGTAATGCCTAATTGTGTTCGAGAAGATGAAATTGTTATAAGTCATTTATGAAATTCAGTTATTGTTGAAAGGAATGAAGGTTTCGATTACTGTGTGTGTTTATAGTACATATGTTTGTAAGTGTTTGGAATGCAATGTTTCGAAGAAGAAATCAGAATGAGAATCAAATCTAGTTAATGAATCTTCAATGTAAAATCAACATTATAGCTTGGCCAAACTAAGCACTAAATTGTTCTTATAAGCTAATCAAATGTTGAAAATTTGCTCGCTCAAAAGACTATAGTATATACATGAAGTTAATTGACTTGGCTAATGATAATCTCATGAAAAATGTTTAGTGAAAGTTTGGTTTATGCCAAAAAATTGGCCAGCAATATTATTTCCAAAATATATTATAGAATTGGCCAATGACTAATATCAATCTCATATTGCCAATGTAAATTATGATGTTTCTTGTAAGGCCAAATACATGTTAAGAATAGAGTTGACAAGATGTAACTCAATGAACTCATAACCTAGGGTATGCCAATGATTGGGACAAGTCCCAACATACCCTATCTAAATGAACTTGTGAACATAGTAGCACATTGAATAATGTCCTTATAACTTTCGTAATGAATGGTACAAGACTACCAAATAACATTGAACAAGATAAGGTGAGTAATGAAATAACTAAAAGCTTATGAGTCATGATATTGACCTAGAATGGGGTGTTAAAGGAAGTGAGACAAGTCTCACTTGCACCTAAACAATTATGTCAAAGATACTCACATAAGAGGGCGTTAGAAATCATGAGACAAGTCTTACTCACACCATGATGATAAAGAAAGATTTTAGTTCACATACTTCAAGTACAGAAAGCGATGACAAGTTATCCATTGAGCTAAACATACCTCATACTAGAAGCAAGCTTCCACAATGTATGAGTCAACTCTAAAAGTTATAAAGTATAATAAATCTGAGCTAAGCACCGATTGACTAGCAATGATATTGTGCAAGCACATGTAAGCCTCATGAAATGATACTACCACCAAGGTGGATAAGGGTGTCCAACGTCTCCTAGTCATTGAACTTTGTCGCCAACTTAGGTTACTAGCTAGTGGATCCACCTAATAAAGCTAAGGAGTATTCGGTTTCACTTTGATCGGTGAACCACCTCTTTTCGGTGTGGGGAAGACACTGGATTTAATATTAGCTCACATGATCTATGTCGGTTAATGCTAAAGATTTCAGTAAGAAAGAAAGAAAGAAAGAATAGGAAGATGAGGGGTGTTCGGATAGGATGACCAAAGGGTGAGGTTAGACTAAGTAATGATGTAACTCATTCTTAGTCATTGCATAGAAAGATCCCAATGGAAGTCTTAAAAGAATATCCTAAGTCAACCTAGAATGTTCAAAGTGAACGTTACATCAAAGAGTAAGAAATATAAGTTCAAAGTGAACTAATTAAGCAAAAGCATAAGAATATAATTCATCAGTGTTTGATAAGAATGAAGTTTTAAAAGTTACTGGTTTATGCCAATAAAGCGAGTAAAACATAATGACTCATCAATTCGAGTATGAATATGTGCCCCAAGATCTATATATTATACAAATAATCAAAGAATTGGCATAGCCAATAAAGATTGGCTTATAAAGACTTCATGCCCAATTTAACAAGAATGAAAAAAATAACTTGTGTGTAGGGTAGCCAAATCATTTCCTTAGCCTTTTGGATTACTTACTTGATTCATTGTAGGAATGGGCCTACAATGAATCCTTGCACTTTTAAGTAAAACATAGGATCAAATGAGATCATTGAACTACACAGAAAAAATGACAAAAAGATTGAAAAATAAACAAAGGCTAGGAGAGGGAGCTCTCGGCCTAAGGGGAGCAAAATTATTAACTTTTGCTTTAGTTGTTCAAAAATTATGTTCATGATTCCAAGGTATGATGTTCATATATAAATTGAGTTATGTGCTTTAAATGCATGAAAATATGTCATATTCATATCATGATTCACAAATAACGAATTAATAAAGTGAAGTGACTTCACTTTTCAGAAATTGCATGTTGTTATAGGAAGAGCTTTCCTTGATAATGCATAGTCCTTATGTGTTTATGTGAATACACCCAACTTAGTAAAAGTTTTTACTAACCCATATACAATTACTATTTTTATAGGTGTAGGTCCTTGAAGAAGACTGAAGATCGTTCGAAGCTGTTTGGACTAGTACCTCCAGACTTTGGTAGGTCCTCTTGAGTTCGAGGATGATTACGCTTTACTTCTAGCTTTAGTACATTAGACATAGCTAGTGAATGTTGTTCCTAGCGATTCGTTTCAAAACATTTGTTCATGCTTTTGTACTAACGCCGATTTGGCAACTATTTCTATTATTATGAATTCTTCGCTTCAATTGTTCAATCTGTTAATAGATGGTTGCTTAGTTTGAGATGTTAGTTTATCACTCTTATGTAGTTATATGAAGTTTAAGTACACTTTGAGTAAAATTTTAAATTTTCCGCTAAATTTAACTGTATGATTATGATGAAAGCTAATAAGAGGCTTGTCTGCGACCTCTAAGAGGTTAACGACGCCGGTCTCATCTGGGTCTAAAACCCGGGTGTGACAAAGTATGTATCAGAGCATGCGGTTAAATTACCTAGTAACTAAGGCTCAAAACAACCACGTTGCGTAGTTTCTAGCTTATGGTTGTGAAGTGCACCACAACCATGACTTAGAGACTTAGTGATGTTAAGAATCTTCCCTCCTTCTACTCCTTATCGTGTTGTGTAGAGTTTTGATGTTTTGTGTCATTCTAGCATCTAACTTCTTTTTTTTTGTGTGTGTGTAGAAAAATGAACAGAAGAAGAAACACAGGAAGAAGAGTTGGAGAAGCAGCTGTTGGGGGAAGCAAGCTCCTCCTCAAGCCTCATCTGCTGGAGTGCAAGTGCCTATCAACCCAGCTGCGTTGACGGATAAAGAAGTGAGAGCAGCATTTGTTCAGATGGCCCAAGCCATCACTTCTCTGGCACAAGCTATCACATCCCAGACCACTAGAGAGGGTGCTCCCAGGGAGAACCCACATGCTAGCACCATGGCTAGCAGACTGAGAGATTTCACCAGGATGAATCCTCCAGTCTACTTTGGGTCCAAAACAAATAAGGATCCCCAGTAGTTTGTGGACGAAGTCCACAATATTCTCTGTGCTATGGGTGTTAATGAAAAGGAGAAGGCTGAGTTGGCTGCATACCAGCTCAAGGATGTGGCTCAGGTATGGTACAAGATGTGGGTAGATGGCCGAGTACCACGAGAAGTCCCCATCACTTGGCACATTCTCAAGACTGCATTCCTAGAGAGTTTCTTTCCCAGAGAGAAGAGAGAGGCTAAGGTTGAGGAGTTCATCAACCTACGTCAGGGAGGTATATCAGTCGAGGAATACTCCTTGAAGTTTGTTAAACTTTCCAAATATGCTTCTTCCCTTGTTTACAATAGCAGGGATTAGATGAGCAGGTTTGTGGCTGGTGTATCGGAGGATATGGAAGAGGAATGTAGGGCAGCCATGCTTCATGATGGCATGGACCTTGCTAGGTTGATGGTACATGTACAGCAGGTGGAGGAGAGTCGTCGGAGGAAGAGAGGCTTAGAAGGCAAGAAGCCTAGGCCCTCGGATCAGGCTTGTTCTAGCACTGGTAGGAGTTCGTTTGGAGTCCAGGACAGGCCCTAATTCAACAAGGATCACCAGCACTCAGGTAATCCTACTCCTTCTAGGAACACAAATGCCAAAGGGGACAAGTCTGGCTCTAAGAAGGGAAATGATAGAAATGCCCAGCGTGACAGAAAGTCGTGTGGTAAGTGTGGCCGTTCGCATGGAGGTGAGTGCATGGTAGGTTCTAATGCCTGCTATGGGTGCGGCAAGAGTGTGCATATGGTTAGGGACTGCCTACATGTGAAGAATAAGGCAAAGGCATATACTCACCCTCAGCCTAATCTTACTGCTGCAGCCGAGCCTCCCAAGAGGAACATGTTCTATTCTTTGAAAGGTAGAGAGGAGTAGGAGAAGTCAGCTTATGTGGTCACTTGTACGTTGCATGTCTTTTCTTTTCCTGTGTATGCATTGTTAGATCTAGGATCCACCTTGTCTTTTGTTACTCCTTTAGTAGCTAGTACATTTGACTTGCTTCCTGAGATCTTGCATGAACCTTTTCTAGTTAGTACTCTTACAGAAGACAACATTAGAGTTGAAAGAGTATATAGAGATTGCCCAATAATTGTTCTTGATAGAGTTACCTATGCTGACCTATTAGAGTTAACCATGCTTGACTTTGATATAATTTTCGGTATGTATTGGCTCCATAAATGCTATGCTACAATAGACTGTCGAAACAGGGTAGTAAGGTTTCAGTTTCCTAATGAGTTAGAGCTGGAATGGGAAGGGCGTATTTGAAATCCAGCAGGCCAAATAGTTTCCCATCTCAAAGCCAATAAGATGTTATCTAATGGGTATTTATACCACTTTGTCAGATTCAATGTCTTAGAACATGAATTTCCTTCCATAGACTATGTGTCCATAGTGAATGAGTTTCAAGATTTCTTTCTGGAGGATTTACCAGGAATCCCTCCTGAACTCGAAATTGACTTTGGTGTTGAATTAGATCCCAACACCAAACCAGTTTCAATTCCTCCCTATAGAATGGCTCCAGCTGAACTCAAAGAGTTGAAGTTGCAGTTAAAAGATCTACTTTATAGGGGCTTCATCCAGCCGAGCATATCCCAATGGGGTGCTCCAGTGTTGTTCGTTAAGAAAAAGGATGGAACTCTTAGAATGTGTATCGATTATCGGCAATTCAACAAAGTTACTATAAAGAACAAATACCCTCTTCCCAGAACTGATGATCTATTTAATCAGCTCCAAGGTTCAAGCTTCTTTTGTAAAATAGATCTCCGGTCAGGGTATCACTAGCTTAGAGTGAGACAAGAGGACGTTTCTAAGATTGTCGTCCGTACTAGGTATGGTCAGTACGAGTTTCTTGTCATGACATTTGGTCTCACTAATGCACCAGCCGCGTTTATGGACCTTATGAATAGGGTCTTACGTGAATACCTTGATTCTTTTGTCATAATATTCATAGAAGACATCCTCATATAATCTAAGACCAGAGAAGAGCATGAACAACATTTGAGAATGACATTGCAAGTACTTAGGGAACATCAGCTATATGCAAAATTTAACAAATTTGAGTTTTGGATGAGATCAGTGACCTTCCTTGGTCATGTTGTGTCCGACCAGGGTGTAGAGGTTGATCGGAAAAAGATTGAGTCACTAAATAACTGGCCGAGACCCCTCACTCCTACAGACATTCGGAGTTTTTTGGGTTTGGCTGGTTACTATCGCAGGTTTGTTGAGGGCTTTTCCGTTATTGCTTCTCCATTGAAAAATTTAACAAAGAAGAAGGCAAAGTTTGAGTGGTCTGAAACTTGTGAAAAGATCTTCCAAGAGCTCAAAGTCCGACTCACTTCAGCCTCAGTTCTCACATTGCCGAGGATGGTGAAGGGTATGTGGTGTACTGTGATGCTTCCCGAGTAGGTTTCAGATGTTTTCTTATGCAGGATGGCAAGGTGATTGCATATGCATCAAGATAGTTGAAAATCCACGAGAAGAATTACCCTACCCATGATCTTGAGTTAGTTGTTGTGGTATTTGCGTCAAAACTTTGGAGACATTACTTATATGGTGTATATGATGATGTATTTACTGACCATAAATGTCTTAAGTATGTTTTTATACAGAGAGAATTGAATCTTCGTCAGAGAAGATGGATGGAGTTGCTCAAGAATTATGACATGAGTGTCCACTATCACCCAGGTAAGGCCAATGTAGTGGCCAATGCATTGAGCCGATTGAACATGGACAGTGTGTCTCATGTTGATGATGAGAAGAAGGAGTTGGTTAAATAGTACACCAATTGGCTAGGTTAGGTGTACGACTGGTAGATACACCAAGTGGGGGTGTTTCAGTTCATTCTAGTTCTGAATCCTCATTTGTTGTAGATGTTAAAGCTAAGCAGCATCTCGACCCAGTACTAATGGAGTTGAAAGACTTAGTGTTGAGTAAGTTGATTGAATTATCTCCCTGGGGGATGGTGTGCTTAGATACCAGGGCAGATTGTGTGTGTCCAATATTGATAATCTAAGACCTAATATTATTGGAGAGGCTAATGCCTCCAGGTATTCCAGTCATCCAGGTTCAACCAAGATGTATCATGATCTCAAGGAGATCTATTGGTGGGAAGGTATGAAGCGAGATATTTCTAAGTTTGTGGAGGAGTGCCCCAATTGAAAATAGGTTAAGCCCGAACACCTTAAGCCTGGAGGTCATACCCAGTCGATTGAGATCCCAACATCGAAGTGGGAGGCAATTAATATGGACTTTGTGGTTGGTCTGCGTAGGACCAGGAAACTGCATGATTCCATTTGGGTCATTGTTGACAGGATGACTAAGTCTTCTCACTTCATTCCTGTGAAGTCTACTTACAGAATCGAAGATTATACCAAGCTATATATTGATGAGATAGTGAGGTCTCATGGGATTCCTTTATCTATCATTTCGGATAGGGGAGCCCAGTTCACTTCTGACTTTTGGAGATCTTTCCAAAAGATCTTGGGTAAACAGGTGAAGCTCAGTACTGCTTTTCATCCTCAAACGGATGGACAAGCAGAGCGTACAATTTAGACCCTTGAAGACATGCTTAGATCATGTGTTATTGACTACAAGGGGAGTTGGGATGATCACTTGCCACTGATTGAGTTCTCTTATAATAATAGCTGCAATTCCAGTATTGGGATGACACCTTTTGAAGCACTGTATGGCAGGAGATGTAGGTCCCCAGTTGGGTGGTTTTAGGTGGGAGAGTCTTCCATCCTTCTCCGTGAGATCAGATATGAGGCTATATAAAAGGTAAGAATGATCAAGGATAGATTGGCCACTGCTTACAATCGTTAAAAATCCTATGCTGATAACAGGATGAGGGATCTTGAATTCGAGGTAGGTGATCAAGTCTACCTGAAGATATCACCCATGAAAGGGGTGATGAGGTTTGGTAAGAAAGGGAAGTTGAGTCCGAGGTATTTAGGTCCTTATGAGGTCTTACAGCGAGTAGGAAATGTTGCATATGAACTGAAGTTACCAAATGACTTGGCTTATGTTCATCCAGTGTTTCATGTTTCGATCCTTAAAAAGTGTCTAGGTGATTCACCATCCATCCTGCCTATTGAGGGGTTAGGATTCGATGAGAACCTTTCATATGAAGAGGTTCTAGTTGAAATTTTAGATCGCCAAGTGAAGCAGCTGAGGAACAAGGAGGTTGCCACCGTAAAGGTGTTATGGAGGAACCATCTTGTTGAGGGTGCAACATGGGAGGCCGAGTCCGACATGAAATCTCGTTACCCTCACTTTTTCAATTCTTGAGGTTAGATATACTCTTCCTAAGTTGGTTTTAGTGCATTAGTCGGTTTTGGTGTTTAATGTCCATAATTGTGTGTTTTATACTTTCACTATATGAGTTAATATGAGTTCATGCTTGCATTCATGTTTTTGTTTTTGTATAGCGTTGACATGATTTTTGTGTCGAATGAGTTGTGATGTGCATTGAGTTAAAGTGAGATTGAGAAGGAAGTTCCTCAATCTAAGATATGAAGCTTCAGATAAGCTTTGAGTGATATGCATCATCCAGAGTAAGTTGTGAATCAGATATTCACAAAGAGTAAAGTTTCAAGTATGTTGATGTGTTTTTTCGAAAACACCATCTTTGATTCAAAATGATGTGTAGTGTCATTCGGGGACGAATGTTCCTAAGGGGAGGATAATGTAACATTCCAGAAAATGTACTTGTCTAGTGAAGGGTCTATTAGGTTTTAAGAATATGTATTGGGTACATACACATCCCAATGAAAAATATTGATTAATATTTGGCATGTTAGAGAATATTGGCTTAAGGGTGTTAGCCAATTTCTATGTATTAACAAGTAACTTAAAATACACTTTGATGTTCAAATTCTCCAATCCAAGCTTGTTTAGAAATTTTACCTGCAATGAAGACCCTAAGCTAAAAAAATTAATTTAATCGCTTACACACATAAGGTACGAGGCATCCAAGTGTCAAGCCTAGGTACCATAGCACATGATCATTTAAAATGATCATGTAGATTAAGTAGTTCCCAAGGACATAATGAGGATCCTTGGGACAACAAAAAGTGAGTTTTCCAAGTGCAACTACAGAGTGCACGGTTAGGAAAGTGCACGTCAACACATGTGCAAGCACATGTGCTACCGGCCAAGACACCAAGCGACAAGCCCAACCTATTCAGTTAGGGCGGTTAGGGGGCAGGTGCGCGTCGGGTCAAGACACATGGGGCAAAGATTACTAACCAATCCTAGGCTCTAACTAATTTACCTAACTAGCTAAATAACCTAGGACTAACTAAAATGAACTAACTAGTGTACCCGAAATCCTAAGACCTAACCAGGTGACACTAGCCGAGTGGCAAACTAAAGAAACATCCTAGTACCTCCAAATGGGCTTGTTATGGTCCTAGTGACTTAGGGGTACTTTAGTAAATATACTAGCTCACTTAATTAATTAAATTAGTGACTTAATTAATTAATTTAAAATAAGGGTCAAACCCGAGACCCTTAGAAAATTTCAAAATTTGGCTAAGTCAAATGCTCTCCTATTTTTAGTCAATTTAGTAGGGGAATTTTGGTAATTAGCTAATTGATTTATTTAATTAAGTTATTTAGCCTAAGTTGAATTAGTAAATATTCAGTTCCTAAGACTTAGACTCACGTTTATCTAGTAGAAACCTACGACTAAAAAATAGTGAGCAAACGTAAGAAAAACCTTAGGCGATTTCAAGGAAATTCTTCAAGATTTTCGTGCAAAGTACAGGGTGATCTTCGTAGATTCAATTCTACAGTAAGGTATGGGTTTTGTCTCTTGGATTCCCTTCCCCGTGAGTCTTTTCAAACGTTTTGAATTCAAGAAAACCAAAACTAGGGTTTCTAATGTTAATCTCCCTAGTTCTCCCTATTTCCGATTGTAGTAGTATGTATAATGCAAATATCGAGCATGTTGTTTATATGTGGTGCTAACTGATCATTATGTGTACGTTTCTGTAATTTGATAAAGTCGAATGAGACCTATAGGTTAGATCCGTATGATTAGAGTATCATTTACATGAGATAAGGAATGTTGTAATGCCTAATTGTATTCGAGAAGATGAAATTGTTATAATTCGTTTATGAAATTCAGTTTACTATTGAAAGGAATGAAGGTTTCGATTACTGTGTGTGTTTACAGTAGATATGTTTGTCACATCCGGGGAAACCCCCTAGAAGTAACACGGCGTACTTGACCTCTCGGAGGTCTTATACAAGCCCAAAGTTATCATTCATCGCGTTAACATAGTAAATTTAACGGAAAATTTAAAACTTTTCATAGCACATCATATGCTAGAAACTTCAACTCATATATGTATAAAACATAAGTCATAATACATTTATAGAACTTAAGTCTCTTTGCTATATTAGACTCAATAACTTTAGAGTACATTAGGGACACGGCCCATAAGACACATTACATAACTATACAATATTGAAAGACTTTACAATAAAGACATTAGTAAGACATTCTTGAACTTTAAGGATTCCTTTCATTGAGCTTGGGAACCATCTATCAAGCTCTTCACCATTCAAGACATCCTTTAAGCATCCATGACCTACACTTTGTGTAAAAATTAAAGAAGAATGGGATTAGCACAAGAATGTACTAAGTATGGCAACCATGCAAAAACATGCATTTAAAAAGGGACATTTTCTTTGAAATCGTACTTCATGTCATTTTGAGTAAATCTTCATAAAACCTTTATCAATAGCATTTATATCATTTTCGTACTTCATAGAAACACAATAAAAGGACAAACATCATAGAAATGCACTTATTGAATTTAAGTCCCATTTGAGGTCACTTTACAGTGAACTCTATTCCCTTAACAGTGAACCATCTTTTCTTTGATTCATTAACTTCCCAAGTACCCCTTTAGTGATACTTGGTGCAATGCATCACCTTAACGCCACAAAGAAACGTACATATCTTATACACAAGACAACACATAGCATCATAGAAGTATAGTCCAACATAGACATAATTAATTCAAGACCATAAGGACATTACAATGAACTCCTAGTCAATATACACATATACTTATTTTATTTCACATCAATGCATTCTAATACCCATAATCCTACTCTAAGTCTACTAGTGCAATGTATATGTGAAGCCCCATAACCTCACACATACTTAGTAAACCTATCATAAGACCACAAGCATTTACATCCAAGACTTACATCAACATAGTAAGAGAAGACAACTTCGTTTATGTCAAGTAAGACCTTCACCATATAGTCAACAAGACCAACATTATGCATAAAGACTCATATCATGCACATCCTCATGACAAGTAGACAATTACTACCATACCATGCATAAATACATATTCATAACCATACACCTTATAAACACCTTCCTAGAATTTCTAAGGAGCTACTTGTGCAATGTCTAGATGGGTTCATTACTTCCACCTATCGTAAGTAACTTACCTTAAATCCTCCTAGTTAGGATCTTATTCATTTACTTCCATTGTCCATTTTACTTTAAGGAAACTATAGCCTTAATCGACATAGACCATGGGTGCAAAACATGGAATCCGGTGTCATAAAACCCCACACCAAAAGAAGGTGGTCTACCAGCCAAAGTACAACCAAACATGACGTAGCTTTCTAGGTGGATCCACCAGCTAAAATCCTTTGGTGGCAACATAGTTTATGGAACTTGGGGGATTCATGGAAATATCAACTCTACACCCTATGTTGGGTCATGAGTCTATCCACCCCATGAGATTTATAGTAGACCTACCTTCCCACATTGGAAAGGAACACACACTCATATACAAGTTAACTCAGTGCTAAGCTAAGTTCCCATTATTGAAAAAGTCTTCATTAACATTTATTTATAAAAACATAGGCTTAGGAGAGTCATCCCCTCATATTCTTAGCTCATAGGTTATGATGGAGATTCATCAACCTAAATAATGTGAGAATATCCTTTCACATGGACATAACATATGTATTAGCACTATCTAGTTTAGGATACACTTGAGTACACCTTTCAAGGCTCCTCTATTGACTAGATCATCATTCATGTGTATGAGTGTATACATAGATGTGAGCAAACCTTTCACATAACCCATAATGTCACACATGTTCATATATCAATGCATGAGTCTATAGGCATAACTATATGAGCAAATCCTTTCATATAAACCCACTAAGTCACTATGTACATTCATACTTCATCATACCATATAAGTCATATTCATAACATGTTCATATATTCATCTTTCATATACATAGAGACCAAACCTAGGAACTATTCTATCATGGTACACATTTGCAATGCATAGACAAGGTCCCATACCCTTGCCCATACTAGTACACCTATCAGGTCATCCTAGTATACAAATCATACTTTCATAAACATCACCTTAGTATGCATAGTAGTAGACACTATTGAATATGAGAACTACCTTTCATTTAGACACAAAGATCTATAATACTTGTATCATGCATGTAAGTGAGAGTGTGTGTACATTGGTCGACATGATCACATAATAGCATAGGAGACAAGTCAACTTCATTTTATACTTAAGACTCCTAACTTGTACTATTCATGCATTCACATAAGGGTACATATGTAAGGGATTATTAACCCTTTTAACACATCAATCGCAGAACCTATAATTTACCCTAACATGGATACACACATGTTTAAACAATAGCCACACAACCTAATTCACAACTAGAATAGGAAAATAGGCATAAGCTTCTCATAGTGTCAACATAAGCACACATTCACAAGATAATCAATTTGCCTTCAAGGCCATGGTCAACACATATATTATGACAATAAATTAAACACCGCCACCATAAGTGGAACATACCACACAATTCCATACAAGGCTTCATCAACACTATTATAGAAGAATAGAGAAGTAGAAGAGTAGAGGAAATAGGCATTCTTACCAACTCCTCAACCTTTGATCCTCATTGATCAATACACCTTGTTTATCAATAATTCATATATATGGCAGTAGCTGAATTTACTTTAAACATATAAGAAACCATGTACATGTCGCTACAAGATTATACTATAACATAATACAACACATCAACTTACTAGGAAAGTAGAATAACATAGATCATTATTTAACTTCCCTTGCATTGATTTTAGATCATATTTCATACATTTTATAAGTCTAAGGCAGTAGCTAAACCTACATTTAACCATATTGAAATCATTATTTAAATACCTTCAAGATTAAGGTTACAACATATGCATTTAGGCTTATCGATTTGCTAGAGTATAGAAGACTTTACCAATACTATGAACTCTCTAAGGCTTTGATCATCACTCATATTTTATCAACAATACACTCATTAGGCAGTATCTAATTAGATATGAAATCAAGACGAAATCATGCTTTATCTAATCACAATTCGAGATATATCACACACTTAGCTTTTTGACTTCATAGCCTAAAGGAATCTAGATCAATTCATGCAAGACTTTCTTAATTTGATCATTAAGGATTTATACCTACAAAATTCATCCATTATATCACCCTAAAACAGTATCTACAGCAGTCCATACATAATCAAAACTCTACACAACCGATCTCACAATCGACTTCAAGGCAACATGTAGAAACATAGGCTATTCATGCTCAAATCTTCATATGTTGATCCTCATGGATCCTTCAACATCTATTCAACATAAATTCGGGTAAATAACAGCATATACGACCATCTCAACGTAATAGAATCATAATTCAATCAATAGCAATTCACGATCACAAAGCCCATGCAAGGCTAAATCGTTTTGGTGAAGGAGCATGGGTTCATCATGCACTTGGAGTAAATTCACGTTAAAACTACCGTATTAAATTCAATTAATTATGATTCAATCGTTCAAAACCTTTTTAGAAAGAACTCATGTCTAGATTTAAGAAGAAGGACTTTGATCATATTTTTCTTCTTTGAAATCTTTGAGAATGGCTCTCTAGATGAAAAGATAACTACAGATGAAGATCACCATAACTTTTATTATTTGAAAACCTCTTAAACTTGATGATTCATCCATGGAAAACCCAGTTTGAATCTGTTCTTGAGCTTCACCAACAATGGTGGTTTCTAGAGAGAGTATTTTGGGAGGGAAGAGCACTAAACATGTGAGTTGATTTTAGAATGGGTTGATCACGTTTTAGGAGGTGGGGTGCATTTTCCTTCACCCCTTTAATTAACAGCACGCAGGCTGCCAGTTGCAGGCCACCCGCGACGATGGCAATGACGGGGCATCGAGGACATGACGGGCCATGCCTGGACTCCGTCGCCTGACACTTAGCCACAAATTGGCTTAAGACCTGCCCAAGGCATGTGCCCCTCGATAAGACCTGCTCGACGGGCCGTTGGTGGACCAACGATCCGTCGTTGGGTCCGTCAATGGACACTGCCCCGACAGTGTCTTAGGCAGCTTTGGGTCCTTCTTTTGGGGCCTCTTGTGGGGCCCTTTAGAAGTCGTACCCGGACGTTTCCAACGCTATTATAAACAATAACAAGTTATAGACCTTCCACATACATTTCATCCAAAACAAACACCTACAACACGTCCAAACAAGCCAAGCCCCACCATGACACATGATGAACGTCTTAAGGGCTATCCTTTGAACGCCTTGGACGTTCTTGGTCGTTTGACCTCCAAACTTCTCGAAACTTCATATAAAAATATTAAAAGTCAATATAAACAATTTAAAGACTTCATAATCTCATGAATCACACATAATCACATAGAACCACATACGAGGCATTTAGGTGACTTAGTCGTCGAACGTCTTAGTCGTCCCTTGACGTTCGTTTTCCAATACCTCTAATATTTTAGCTACTGCCTATATCCTATATTTTAGGACATTATAATTTTAAGGAAAACATGTTAGGCTCTAGAGACCTTATCTCATTTTCGGGGTCTTACAATATCCCCCACTTGGGAACATTCGTCCTCGAATGATACTTAGGACACTTTAACCAACAACAAGGACTCAAAGCATCATAGAGCAGTTCATAACATTTAAAAATATCATCAAATCATTTTAGCACTCAATGCACACAAGAAAGCAAAACCATTACTCACTCACTCTTTAATGCATCAAACACAAAGGTGCTTATCATGTTCATAGGAGAACATCCTTCTCCTACTCATAACATGATCATTACATCTTAAATCATTACAAGAAAATCTTGGAAAGCTACTCATAGGAAGATCATAACCCATAGTCAAAGTTACTTAAGCACTCATACTTCATTGCACATAAACTTGAGTTAGTTAAATCACAAAGATCTTCATTAGTTATACCTAGTACCATGATGGTCATACTCAACCATACCATTCTTAGTGGTGTACATGGAGGAATTCCTTGCTTCTCAACACACTTGAATGTATCATGAATTCACACTTAGCAAAGTACAAGGTCAATTCCTTTTAAAATGAGAAATCTCAACTTTTAAACCAAGGCATTATCATGTCTTCTCCCTAGTGAAGTCTAAATGGTAAGTCACACCAAGTACATCACAACAAAAAAGGAAGCCATTCCACAAGTTTCTTTTCTTAACATAATACTCACCCTTTTAGTAAGCCTCATTTTGGAAAAATAACACAAATTATAGGCACACAAATGGACACTTAGCTAAACATGCTTTCACCTTTCAAGAATGAGCCTACAATTTTTGCATTCCAAATCATCAAGTCACTTAATTTTTCAAGAGAGTCAACATATTTTAATGTTAAAGAGATTCAACTTCCATTACAAGTCTAAATAATTTACCCTACAAGTGACTATTACCAAGTTCCTTGTCTTACCTCATGAAGTCAACTTCACAATTAGCACATCAAGATGTAATTCAACATGAGAAAACATGGATTTTTTATCAAAAATTTTCCTTCATACACTTTGGAACATTCATAATGTTTTCGAGATGGTGCCAATCAATACACACCAATCATATAAAGGTCATGCAATTCACACTTATGCAAGACTANGTGACTATTACCAAGTTCCTTGTCTAACCTCATGACGTCAACTTCACAATTAGCACTCAAGATGTAATTCAACATGAGAAAACATGGATTTTTATCAAAAATTTTCCTTCATACACTTTGGAACATTCATAATGTTTTCGAGATGATGCCAATCAATACACACCAATCATATAAAGGTCATGCAATTCACACTTTATGCAAGACTATATTCATGAACAAGCTTACTAAGAATTCATTATTTTCAATTCAAGTAAGAATAGAAGGACAAGTAGACAATATCTACTACCTTACCATTTCATCACCATCCCCACTTAGGGTAAACCCAATTAAGAGCAACTTATCCCAACTTAAAAGGACCTTAACTTAACAACCTTCATTTTTCATCACTTAAAAGTGATTACAACTTTAGATTTACAGTAAGTTAACATAGGAACACCAAGGTACTCTAAGCTTATCACCTAGGCAATTTATCCAATTATCAAGTTAGGTCATATCATTCAACAATAAGGTGTTCATACAATACAATACACACCAAGGTCATACATCATTAGGGGAATACAACAAGGGGACTTAGTCATAAGGACTCTTTCTTTTGTTTCAACATTAAAGTAATGTAACTTCTAGGTCAACAAAACCCACATCATCACCCTACAAATATGAGAATACTACCCTCAATTCTAGGGGAAACATCAATGCCACAACATTAAGGGACTCACAACACAATAAGAAGTTAAGAACAAATCTACGACTCATCATGCCATAACACTCTCATTCTTCATTCCAAATAGAAAATCTCCATTTTACATTCATTATCATGTTCATATACATCAATTCTATACACATTTCAACAATATTCAATCAAAGGACAACTTAGTTGGTTCTCCAAAAATGTTACAGTAAGTTGCCTAGCTTTACAGTGAACATGCTTCCAAATATCCAAAAAAAATGCAACATTTAGACAATTGAGGGGACAAGCATGGCAATATAAGATACAAAGCTTTACCAACTCATCCTTCATAAGCACGCATACTATCACCACAACTTAGGATCAAGTCTTTACAAAAGACTCCAATTTATACTAGCAACCCATCAAGTACCACTTATATACAAAGGAAAACAATGCACACTTTGTAAACACACATTCTTAGGGTAGCATACTTCCATAGGTAATCACTACACATCTCAAGTTCAAATAATAGTTTTAGGCTACCAACATATAATGCCATATAGTAATACAACACTCCAAAAGAATTAACTTTAACCATAATAACTTTTAACATGCTTTAACTATATCATGACATACATTTCTCAATATAACATGTTATTTCACATAAGTTTCATATCTAGCCATAATTTGCATTACATCATCAAATAAGCCAAAAGTCACCTTCACACATACTCATTCAAACCATAAAACAAAGATAAGCATTTAAAATCACCTTTTCTCCCTCAACATAGAGAACAATCTCATCCAAGCAATCACATCTAAAAGACCACCGGACAAGAAAACATAAGAGAGAGACTTATAGAGTTAAGTTATATGGACGACATTAGAATGATGAAGAAGGGAAACTCTATCGTCTATAGCCTCTCGTACCATTTGATGTGTCGCGACTCACCACCAATGCTACGAGACTCTACTAGACGTGGCAATATGAGACTCTTAGAACCTAAGACCACTTTATAAACCTCGCTCTGATACCACGTTGTCACATCGGGGAACCCCTAGAAGTAACACGGCGTACTTGACCTCTCGGAGGTCTTATACAAGCCCATAGTTATCATTCATTGCGTTAACATAGCAAATTTAGCGGAAAATTTAAAACTTTTCATAGCCCATCATATGCTAGAAACTTCAACTCATATATGTATAAAACATAAGCCATAATACATTTATAGACCTTAAGTCTCTTTGCCATCTTAGACTCAATAACTTTAGAGTAAATTAGGGACACGACCGATAAGACACATTACATAACTATACAATATTGAAAGACTTTACAATAAAAACATTAGTAGGACATCCTTGAACTTTAAGGATTCCTTTCACTGAGCTTGGGAACCATCTATCAAGCTCTTCACCATTCAAGACATCCTTCAGCATCCATGACCTACACTTTGTGTAAAAAGTAAAGAAGAATGGGATTAGCACAAGAATGTACTAAGTATGGCAACCATGCAAAAACATGCATTTAAAAAGGGACATTTTCTTTGAAATCGTACTTTATGCCATTTTAAGTAAATCATCATAAAACCTTTACCAATAGCATTTATATCATTTTCATACTTCATAGAAACACAATCAAAGGCCAAACATCATAGAAAAGCACTTATTGAATTTAAGTCCCATTTTAGGTCACTTTACAGTGAACTCTATTCTCTTAACAGTAAACCATCTTTTCTTTGATTCATTAACTTCCCAAGTACCCCTTTAGTGATACTTGGTGCAATGCATCACCTTAAGGCCACAAACAAACGTACATATCTTATACACAAGACAACACATAACATCATAGAAGTATAGTCCAACATAGACATAATTAAGTCAAGACCATAAGGAAATTACAATGAACTCCTAGTCAAAATACACATATACTTATTTTACTTCACATCAATGCATTCTAATACCCATAATCCTACTCTAATTCTAAAAGTGCAATGTATATGTGAAGCCCCATAACCTCACACATACTTAGTAAACCTATCATAAGACCACAGGCATTTACATCCAAGTCTTACATCAACATAGTAAGAGAAGACAACTTCGTTTATGTCAAGTAAGACCTTCACCATATAGTCAACAAGACCAACATTATGCATAAAGACACATATCATGCACATCCTCATGACAAGTAGACAATTACTACCATACCATGCATAAAGACATATTCATAACCATACACCTTAGAAACACCTTCCTAGAACTTCCTAAGGAGCTACTTGTGCAATGTCTAGATGCGTTTATTACTTCCACCTATCCTAACTAACTTACCTTAAGTCCTCCTAGTTAGGATCTTATTCATTTACTTCAGTTGTCCATTTTACTTTAGGGAAACTATAGCCTTAACCGACATAGACCATGGGTGCAAAACATGGAATCCGGTGTCATAAAACCCCACACCGAAAGAAGGTGGTCTTCCGGCCAAAGTAGAACCAAACATGACATAGCTTTCTAGGTGGATCCACTAGCTAGTATCCTATGGTGGCAACATAGTTTATGGAACTTGGGGAATTAATGAAAATATCAACTCTACACCCTATGTTGGGTCATAAGGCTATCCACCCCATGAGATTTATAGTAGACCTACCTTCCCACATTGGAAAGGGACACACACTCATATACAAGTTAACTCGGTGCTAAGCTAAATTTCCTTTATTGAAAAAGCCTTCATTAACCTTTATTTATAAAAACATAGGCTTAGGAGAGTCATCCCCTCATATGCTTAGCTCATAGGTTATGATGGATATTCATCAACCTAAATCATGTGAGAATATCCTTTCACATGGACATAACATATGTATTAGCACTATCTAGTTTAATATACACTTGAGCACACCTTTCAAGGATCCTCTATTGACTAGATCATCATTCATGTGTATGAGTGTATACATTGATGTGATCAAACCTTTCACATAACCCATAATGTCACACATGTTCATATATCAATGCATGAGTCTATAGGCATAACTATATGATCAAATCCTTTCATATAAACTCACTAAGACATTATGCACATTCATACTTCATCATACCATATAAGTCATATTCATAACATGTTCATATATTCATCTTTCGTATACATAGATACCAAACCTAGGAACTATCCTATAAAGGTACACATGTGTAATGCATAGACAAGGTTCCATACACTTACCCATACTAGTACACCTATCAGGTCATCCTAGTAAGGGAATACAAATCATACTTTCATAAACATCACCTTAGTATGCATAGTAGTAGACACTAGTGAATATGAGAACTACCTTTCATTTAGACACAAAGACCTATACTACTTGTATCATGCATGTAAGTGAGAGTGTGTGTACATTGATCGACATGATCACATAATTGCATAGGAGACAAGCCAGCTTCATTTTATACTTAAGACTCCTAACTTGCACTATTCATGCATTCACATAAGGGAACATAGGTAAGGGTTTATTAACCCTTTTAACACATCAATGGCAGCACCTATACTTTACCCTAACATGGATACACACATGTTTAAACAATATCCACACAACCTAATTCACAACTAGAATAGGAAAATAGGCATAATTTCTCATAGTGTCAACATAAGCACACATTCACAAGATAATCAATTTGCCTTCAAGGTCATGGTCAACACATATATAATGATATTAATGTATACACCGCCACCATAAGTGGACCATACCACACAATGCCATACAAGGCTTCATCAACACTATTATAGAAGAATAGAGAAGTAGAAGAGTAGAGGAAATAGGCATTCTTACCAACTCATCAACCTTCGATCCTCATTGATCAATACACCTTGTTTATCAATAATTCATATATATGGCAGTATCTAAATGTACTTTAAACATATAATAAACCATGTACATGTCGCTGCAAGATTATACTATAAGATAATACAACACATCAACATACTAGGAAAGTATAATAACATAGATCATTAGCTAACTTCCCTTGCATTGATTTTAGATCATATTTCATACATTTTATAAGTCTAAGGCAGTATCTAAACCTACATTTAACCATATTGAACTCATTATTACATACGTTCAAGATTAAGGTTACAACATATGCATTTAGGCTTATCGATTTTCTAGAGTATAGAAGACTTTACCAATACTATAAACTCTCTAAGGCTTTGATCGTCATTCATATTTTATCAACAATACACTCATTAGGCAGTATCTAATTATATAAGAAATCAAGACGAAATCATGCTTCATCTAATCACAATTCGAGATACATCACACACTTAGCTTTTTGACTTCATAGCCTAAAGGAATCATGATCAATTGATGCAAGCCTTTCTTAATTTGATCATTAAGGATTTATAACTACAAAATTAATCCATTATATCACTCTAAAATAGTAGCTAAAGAAGTCCATACATAATCAAAACTCTACACAATCGATCTCACAATCGACTTCAAGGCAACATGTAGAAACCTAGGCTATTCATGCTCAAATATTCATACGTTGATCCTCATTAATCCTTCAACATCAATTCAACATAAATTCGGGTAAATAACAGCATATACGACCATCTCAATGTAATAGAATCATAATTCAATCAATAGCAATTCAAGATCACAAAGCCCATGCAAGGCTAAATCGTTTTGGTGAAGGAGCATGGGTTCATCATGCACTTGGAGTAAATTCACTTTAAAAACACTGTATTAACTTCAATTAATCATGATTCAATTGCTCAAAACCTTTTTAGAAAGAACCCATGGATAGATTGAAGAAGGACTTTGATCATATTTTTCTTCTTTGAAATCATTGAGAATGGCTCTGTAGATGAAAAGATAACTACAAATAAAGTTCACCATACCTTTTATTATTTGAAAACCTCTTAAAATTGATGATTCATCCATGGAAAACCCAGTTTGAATCTGTTCTTGAGCTTCACCAACAATGGTGGTTTCTAGAGAGAGTATTTTGGGAGGGAAGAGCTCAAAACATGTGAGTTGATTTTAGAATGGGTTGATCACGTTTTAGTTGACTTATATACACCCAAAATTACTTTAATAAACCTATTATAGTCAGGTTCGGACGTCGGGTGAATTTCCCATTCACCCCTTTAATTAACAGCACGCAGGCTGCGAGTTGCAGGCCACCCGCGACGATGATAATGACGGGGCATCGAGGACATGACGGGTCGTGCCTAGCCTCTGTGGCCTTACACTTAGCCACAAATTGGCTTAATACCTGCCCAAGGCATGTGGACCTCGACGAGACCTGCTCGACGGGCCGATGGTGGACCAACGATCCGTCGTTGGGTCCGTCAATGGACACTACCCAGGCAGTGTCTTAGGCAGCTTTGGGTCCTTCTTCTGGGGCCTCTTGTGGTGCCCTTTAGAAGTCATACCCGGACGTTTCCAAAGAGATTATAAACCTTAACAAGTTATAGAACTTCCACATAAATTTCATCCAGAACAAACACCTACAACACGTCCAAACAGGCCAAGCCCCACCATGACACAGGATGAACGTCTTAAGGGCTATCCTCTGAATGCCTTGGACGTTCTTGGTCGTTTGACCTCCAAACTTCTTGAAACTTCATACAAAAACATTAAACATTATTATAAAGAATTTAAAGACTTCATAATCTCATGAATCACACATAATCACATAGAACCACATACGAGGCATTTAGGTGACTTAGTCGTCGAACGTCTTAGTCGTCCCTTGACGTTCGACTTCCAATAACTCTAATATTTTAGCTACTGCCTATATACTATATTTTAAGCACATATAGGACATTAGAATTTTAAGGAAAACATGTTAGGCTCTAGACACCTTATCTCATTTTCGGGGTCTTACTATATCCCCCATTTGACAACATTCGTCCTCGAATGACACTTAGGACACTTTAACCAACAACAAGGACTCAAAGCATCATAGAGCAGTTCATAACATTTAAAAATATCATCAAATCATTTTAGCACTCAATGCACACAAGCAAGCAAAACCATTACTCACTCACTCTTTAATGCATCAAACACAAAGGTCCTTATCATGTTCATAGGAGAACATCCTTCTCCTACTCGTAACATGATCATTACATCTTAATTAATTAAAAGAAAATCTTGGAAAGCTACTCATAGGAAGATCATAACCCATAGTCAAACTTACTTAAACACTCATACTTCAATGCAAATAAACTTGAGTTAGTTAAATAACAAAGATCTTCATTAGTTATACCTAGTACCATGATGGTCATACTCAACCATACCATGCTTAGTGGTGTATATGGAGGAATGTCTTGCTCCTCAACACACTTGCATGTATCATGAGTTCACACTTAGCAAAGTACAAGGTCAATTCCTTTTAAAATGAGAAATCTCAACTTTTAAACCAAGGCATTATCATGTCTTCTCCCTAGTGAAGTCTAAATGGTAAGTCATACCAAGTACATCACAACAAAAAAGGAAGCCATTCCACAAGTTTCTTTTCTTAACATAATACTCACCCTTTTAGTAAGCCTCATTTTGGAAAAATAACACAAATTATAGGCACACACATGGACACTTAGTTAAACATGCTTTCACCTTTCAAGAATGAGCCTACAATTTTTGCATTCCAAATCATCAAGTCACTTAATATTTCAAGAGAGTCAACATATTTTATTGTAAAAGAGACTCAACTTCCATTACAAGGCTAAACAATTTACCCTACAAGTGACTATTACCAAGTTCCTTGTCTAACCTCATGACGTCAACTTCACAATTAGCACTTCAAGATGTAATTCAACATGAGAAAACATGGATTTTTTATCAAAAATTTTCCTTCATACACTTTGGAACATTCATAATGTTTTCGAGATGATGCCAATCAATACACACCAATCATATAAAGGTCATGCAATTCACACTTTATAAAAGACTATATTCATGAACAAGCTTACTAAGAATTCATTATTTTCCAATTCAAGTAAGAATAGAAGGACAAAGTAGACAATATCTACTACCTTACAATTTCATCACCATCCCCCACTTAGGGTAAACCCAATTAAGAGCAACTTATCCCAACTTAAAAGGACCTTAACTTAACAACATTCATTTTTCATCACTTAAAAGTGATTACAACTTTTAGAAGGATTTACAGTAAGTTAACAGAGGAACACCAAGGTACTCTAAGTCTTATACCTAGGCAATTTATCCATAATTATAAAGTTAGGTCATATCATTCAACAACATAAGGTGTTCATACAATACAATAGACACCAAGGTCATACATCATTAGGGGAATACAACAAGGGGATTTAGTCATAAGGACTCTTTCTTTTGTTTCAACATTAAAGTAAGGTAACTTCTGGGTCAACGAAACCCACATCATCACCCTACAAATATGAGAATACTACCCTCAATTCTAGGGGAAACATCAATTCCACAACATTAAGGGACTCACAACACAATAAGAAGTTAGAAACAAATCTACGACTCATCATGCCATAAGACTCTCATTCTTCATTCCAAATAGTAAATCTCCATTTTACATTCATTATGATGTTCATATACATCAATTCTATACACATTTCAACAATATTCAATCAAAGGACAACTTAGTTGGTTCTCCAAAAATGTTACAGTAAGTTGCCTAGCTTTACAGTGAGCATGCTTCCAAATATCCAGAAAAAATGCAACATTTAGACAATTGAGGGGACAAGCATGGCAATATAAGATACAAAGCTTTACCAACTCATCCTTCATAAGCACGCATACTATCACCACAACTTAGGATCAAGTCTTTACAAAAGACTCCAATTTATACTAGCAACCCATCAAGTACCAATTATATACAAAGGAAAACAATGCACACTTTGTAAACACACATTCTTAGGGTAGCATACTTCCATAGGTAATCACTACACATCTCAAGTTCAAATAATAGTTTTAGGCTACCAACATATAATGCCATATAGTAATACAACACTCCAAAAGAATTCACTTTAACCATAATAACTTTTAACATGCTTTAACTATATAATGACATACATTTCTCAATATAACATGTTATTTCACATAAGTTTCATATCTAGCCATAATTGGCATTACATCATCAAATAAGCTAAAAGTCACCTTCACACATACTCATTCAAACCATAAAATAAAGATAAGCATTTAAATTTACCTTTTCTCCCTCAGGCATAGAGAACAAATCTCATCCAAGCAATCACATCTAAAATACCACCGGACAAGAAAACATAAGAGAGAGACCTTATAGAGTTAAGTTATATGGAACGACATTAGAATGATGAAGAAGGGAAACTCTATCGTACTATAGCCACTCGTACCATTTGATGTGTCGCGACTCACCACCAATGCTACGAGACTCTACTAGACGTGGCAATATGAGACTCTTAGAACCTAAGACCACTTTATAAACCTCGTTCTTTGATACCCCATTCGTCACATCGGGGAAACCACCTAGAAGTAACACGGCGTACTTGACCTCTCGGAGGTCTTATACAAGCCCATAGTTATCATTCATCGCGTTAACATAGAAAATTTAGCGGAAAATTTAAAATTTTTCATAGCAAATCATATGCTAGAAATTTCAACTAATATATGTATAAAACATAAGCCATAATACATTTATAGACCTTAAGTCTCTTTGCCATCTTAGACTCAATAACTTTAGAGTACATTAGGGACACGGCCGATAAGACACATTACATAACTATACAATATTGAAAGACTTTACAATAAAGACATTAGTAGGACATCCTTTAACTTTAAGGATTCCTTTCATTGAGCTTGGGAACCATCTATCAAGCTCTTCACCATTAAAAACAACCTTTAAGAATCCATGACCTATACTTTGTGTAAAAAGTAAAGAAGAATGGGATTAGCACAAGAATGTACTAAGTTTGGCAACCATGCATTTAAAAAGCGACATTTTCTTTGAAATCGTACTTCATGCCATTTTGAGTAAATCATCATAAAACCTTTATCAATAGCATTTATATCATTTTCATACATCATAGAAACACAATCAAAGGCCAAACATCATAGAAAAGCACTTATTGAATTTAAGTCCCATTTTAGGTCACTTTACAGTGAACTCTATTCTCTTAACAGTGAACCATCTTTTCTTTGATTCATTAACTTCCGAAGTACCCGTTTAGTGATACTTGGTGCAATGCATCACCTTAAGGCCACAAAGAAACGTACATATCTTATACACAAGACAACACATACCATCATAGAAGTATAGTCCAACATAGACATAATAAAGTCATGACCATAAGGACATTACAATGAACTCCTAGTCAATATACAAATATACTTATTTTACTTCACATCAATGCATTCTAATACACATAATCCTACTCTAAGTCTACTAGTGTAATGTATATGTGAAGCCCCATAACCTCACACATACTTAGTAAACCTATCATAAGACCACAAGCATTTACATCCAAGTCTTACATCAACATAGTAAGAGAAGACAACTTCGTTTATGTCAAGTAAGACCTTCACCATATAGTCAACAAGACCAACATTATGCATAAAGACACATATCATGCACATCCTCATGAGAAGTAGACAATTACTACCATACCATTCATAATGACATATTCATAACCATACACCTTAGAAACACCTTCCTAGAACTTCCTAAGGAGCTACTTGTGCAATGTCTAGATGGGTTCATTACTTCCACCTATCCTAAGTAACTTACCTTAAGTCCTCCTAGTTAGGATCTTATTCATTTACTTCAATTATCCATTTTACTTTAGGGAAACGATAGCCTTAACCAACATAGACAATGGGTGCAAAACATGGAATACGGTGTCATAAAACCCCACACCAAAAGAAGGTGGTCTACCGGCCAAAGTAGAACCAAACATGATATAGCTTTCTAGGTGGATCCACTAGCTAGTATCCTATGGTGGCAGCATAGTTTATGGAACTTGGGGTATTCATGGAAATATCAACTCTACACCCTATGTTGGGTCATGAGGCTATCCACCCCATGAGATTTATAGTAGGCCTACCTTCCCACATTAGAAAGGGACACACACTCATATACAAGTTAACTCGGTGCTAAGCTATGTTCCCTTTATTGAAAAAGCCTTCATTAACCTTTATTTATAAAAACATAGGCTTAGGAGAGCCATCCCCTCATATGCTTAGCTCATAGGTTATGATGGAGATTCATCAACATAAATCATGTGAGAATATCCTTTCACATGGACATAGCATATGTATTAGCACTATCTAGTTTAGGATACACTTGAGCACACCTTTCAAGGCTCCTCTATTGACTAGATCATCATTCATGTGTATGAGTGTATACATAGATGTGAGCAAACCTTTCACATAACCCGTAATGTCACACATGTTCATATATCAATGCATGAATCTATAGGCATAACTATATGAGCAAATCCTTTCATATGAACCCACTAAGATACTATGCACATTCATACTTCATCATACCATATAAGTCATATTCATAACATGTTCATATATTCATCTTTCATATACATAGATACCAAACCTAGGATCTATCCTATCAAGGTACACATGTGCAATGCATAGACAAGGTCCCATACCCTTGCCCATACTAGTACACCTATAAGGTCATCCTAGTAAGGTATTGCAAATCATACTTTCATAAACATCACCTTAGTATGCATAGTAGTAGACACTAGTGAATATGAGAACTAACTTTCATTTAGACACAAAGACCTATACTACTTGTATCAAGCATGTAAGTGAGAGTGTGTGTACATTGGTCGACATGATCACATAATTGCATAGGAGACAAGCCAACTTCATTTTATACTTAAGACTCCTAACTTGCACTATTCATGCATTCACATAAGGGTACATAGGTAAGGGATTATTAACCCTTTTAACACATCAATGGCAGCACCTATACTTTACCCTAACATGGATACACACATGTTTAAACAATAGCCACACAACCTAATTCACAACTAGAATAGGAAAATAGGCATAAGCTTCTCATAGTGTCAACATAAGCACACATTCACAAGATAATCAATTTGCCTTCAAGGCCATGGTCAAAACATATATAATGAGAATAAATTAAACACCGCCACCATAAGTGGACCATACCACACAATGCCATACAAGGCTTCATCAACACTATTATAGAAGAATAGAGAAGTAGAAGAGTAGAGGAAATAGGCATTCTTACCAACTCCTCAACCTTTGATCCTCATTGATCAATACACCTTGTTTATCAATAATTCATATATATGGCAGTAGATAAAAGTACTTTAAACATATAAGAAACCATGTACATGTCGCTACAAGATTATACTATTACATAATACAACACATCAACATACTAGGAAAGTATAATAACATAGATCATTAGCTAACTTCCCTTGCATTGATTTTAGATAATATTTCATACATTTTATAAGTCTAAGACAGTATCTAAACCTACATTTAACCATATTGAACTCATTATTACATACCTTCAAGATTAAGGTTACAACATATGCATTTAGGCTTATCGATTTGCTAGAGTATAGAAGACTTTACCAATACTATGAACTCTCTAAGGCTTTGATCATCATTCATATTTTATCAACAATACACTCATTATGCAGTATCTAATTATATAAGAAATCAAGACGAAATCATGCTTCATCTAATCACAATTCGAGATACATCACACACTTAGCTTTTTGACTTCATAGCCTAAAGGAATCTAGATCAATTCATGCAAGCCTTTCTTAATTTGATCATTAAGGATTTATAACTACAAAATTAATCCATTATATCACCCTAAAACAGTAGCTACAGAAGTCCATACATAATCAAAACTCTACACAACCGATCTCACAATCGACTTCAAGGCAACATGTAGAAACATAGGCTATTCATGCTCAAATCTTCATACGTTGATCCTAATGGATCCTTCAACATCAATTCAACATAAATTTGTGTAAATAACAGCATATACGACCATCTCAACATAATAGAATCATAATTCAATCAATAGCAATTCAAGATCACAAAGCCCATGCAAGGCTAAATCATTTTGGTGAAGGAGCATGGGTTCATCACGCACTTGGAGTAAATTCACGTTAAAAACACTGTATTAACTTCAATTAATCATGATTCAATTGTTCAAGACCTTTTTAGAAATAACCCATGGATAGATTGAAGAAGGACTTTGATCATATTTTTCTTCTTTGAAATCTTTGAAAATGGCTCTCTAGATGAAAAGATAACTACAAATGAAGATCACCATACCTTTTATTATTTGAAAACCTCTTAAAATTGATGATTCATCCATGGGAAACCCATTTTGAATATGTTCTTGAGCTTCACCAACAATGGTGGTTTCTAGAGAGAGTATTTTGGGAGGGAAGAACTCAAAACATGTGAGTTGATTTTACAATGAGTTGATCACGTTTTAGATGACTTATATGCACCCAAAATTACTTTAATAAACCTATTATAGTCAGGTTAGGACGTGGGGTGAATTTCCCATTCACCCCTTTAATTAACAGCACGCAGGCTTCCAATTGCAGGCCACCCGCGACTATGGCAATGACGGGGCATCGAGGCCATGACGGGCTGTGCCTGGCCTCCGTCGCCTGAAACTTAGCCACAAATTGGCGTAAAACCTGCCCAAGGCATGTTTCCCTCGATGATACCTACTTGACGGGACGTTGGTGGACCAACGATCCGTCGTTGGGTCCGTCAATGGACACTGCCCAGGCAGTGTCTTAGGCAACTTTGGGTCCTTCTTTTGGGGCCTCTTGTGGTGCCCTTTAGAAGTCGTACCCGGACGTTTCCAATGCGATTATAAACCTCAACAAGTTATAGACCTTACACATAAATTTCATCCAAAACAAACACCTACAAGACGTCCAAACAGGCCAAGCCCCACCATGACACACGATGAACGTCTTAAGGGCTATCCTTTGAACGCCTTCGACGTTCTTGGTCGTTTGACCTCCAAACTTATTGAAACTTCATATAAAAACATTAAACATAATTATAAACCATTTAAATACTTCATAATCTCATGAATTATACATAACCAAATAGAACCACATACGAGGCATTTAGGTGACTTAGTCGTCGAACGTCTTAGTCGTCCCTTGACGTTCGACTTCCAATACCTCTAATATTTTAGCTACTGCCTATATACTATATTTTAAGCACATTTAGGACATTAGAATTTTAAGGAAAACATGTTAGGCTCTAGACACCTTATCTCATTTTTGGGGTCTTACAATGTTTGTAAGTGTTATTTCCAAGAAGAAACAAGAATGAGAATCAAAGCTAGTTAACGAATCTTTAATGACAAATAAACATTATAGCTTGGCAAAACTAAGCAGTGAATTGTTCTTATAATCTAATCAAATGTTAAAAATTGGCTCGCTCAGACGACTATAGTATATACATGAAGTTAATTGACTTGGCTAATGATAATCTCATGAAAAGTGTTTAGTGAAAGTTTGGTTTAAGTCAATAAATTGCCCAGCAATATTATTTCAAAATATGTAATAGAATTGGCCAATGACTAATACCAATCTCATATGACCAATGTAAATTATGATGTTTCTTGTAAGGCCAAATACATGTTAAGAATAGACTTTACAAGATGTAACTCAATGAACTCATAACCTAGGGTATGCCAATGATTGGGACAATCCCAACATACCCTATCTAAATGAACTTGTAAACATAGTAGCACATTGAATAATTTCCTTACAACTTTTATAAAGAATGGTACAAGACTACCAAATAACATTGAACAATACAAGGTGAGTAATGAAATAACTAAAAGCTTATGAGTCATGATATTGACCTAGAATGGGGTGTTCAAGCAAGTCTCACTTGCACCTAAACAATTATGTGAAAGATAATCACATAAGAGGGTTTTAGAAATGGTCAGACAAGTCTCACTCACACCATGATGATAATGTAAGATTTAAGTTCACATTCATCAAGTATAGAAAGGTATGACAAGTCATCCATTGAGCTAAGCATACCTCATACTAGAATCAAGCTTCCACAATGTATGAGTCAACTCTAAAAGTTGTAAAGTATAATAAATCTAAGCTAAGCACCGATAGACTAGAAATGAGATTGCACAAGAACATATAAGCCTCATGAGATGAGACTACCACCAAGGTGAATAAGGGTCTCCAACGTCTCCTAGTCTTTGAACTATGTCGCCAGCATAGGTTACTAGCTAGTGGATCCACCTAAGAAAGCTAGGGAGTATTCGGTATCACTTTGGCTGGTGAACCACCTCTTTTCAGTATGTGGAAGACACTGGATTTCATGTTAGCTCACATGATCTATGCCGGTTAATGCTAAATATTTCATTAAGAAAGTAAGAAAGAAAGAAAGAAATAACTAGGAAGATGAGGGGTGTTCGGATAGGATGACCAAAGGGTGAGGTTAGACTAAGTAATGATGTAAGTCATTCTTAGTCATTGCACAGAAAGATCCCAATGGAAGTCTTAAAAGAATAACCTAAGTCAACCTAGCATGTTCAAAGTGAACGTGAGATCAAAGAATAAGAAATGTAAGTTCAAAGTGAACTAATTAAGCAAAAGCATAAGAATATCAATCATCAGTGTTTGATAAGAATGAAGTTTTAACAGTTACTGGTTTATGCCAATAAAGGGAGCAAAACATAATGACTCATCAATTAGAGTATGAATATATTACCCAATGTCTATATATTATGCAAATAATCAAAGAATTGGCATAGCCAATAAAGATTGGCTTATAAAGACTTCATGCCCAATTTAACAAGAATGAAAAAATAACTTGTCAGTAGGGTAGCCAAATCATTTCCTTAGTCTTTTGGATTACTTACTTGATTCATTGTAGGTATGAGACTACAATGAATCATTGCACTTGTAAGTAAAACATAGGATCAAAGGAGATCATTGAACTACACAACAAAAAGAAGAAAATATTGAAAAATAAACTAAGGCTAGGAGAGGGAGCTCTCGGCCTAAGGGGAGCAAAATTATTAAATTTTGCTTGAGTTGTTCAAAAATTATGTTAATGATTCCAAGGTCTTATGTTCATATAGAAAATGAGTTGTGTGTTTTAAATGCATGAAAATATGTCATATTCATAACATGATTCACAAAAAACGAATTAAGAAAGTGAAGTGACTTCACTTTCAAGAAATGGCATGTTGCTATAGGAAGAGCTTTTCTTGTTCATGCATAGTCCTTATGTGTTTATGTGCATACACCCATACTTAGTAAAAGTGTGTACTAACCCATATACAATTACTATTTTTATAGGTGCAGGTCCTTGAAGAAGATTGAAGATCGTTCGAAGTTGTTTGGACTAGTACCTCCAGACTTTGGTAGGTCCTCTTGAGTTCAAGGATGCTTACGCTTTACTTCTAGCTTTAGTACATTAAACATAGATAGTGTATGTTGTCCCTAGTGTTTCTTTTCAAAACATTTGTTCAAGCTTTTGTATTAAGGCCGGTTTTGGCAACTATTACTATTATTATGAATTCTTTGTTTCAATTGTTCAATCTGTTCATAGATGGTTTCTTAGTTTGAGCTGTTAGTATATCACTCTTATGCAGTTATATGATGTCTAAGTACACTTCAGTAAAGTTTTAAATTTTACGCTAAATGTAACTGTATAATTGTGATAAAAGCTAAGAAGAGGCTTGTCTGCGACCTCTGAGAGGTTTACGACGCCGGATTCATCTGGGGTCTAGGACTAGGGTGTGACATTTTCTTTGTCCTTCTATTTTTGCTTCAGCTTGAATCTAATGAATTTTTGGTAAGCTTGTTCAGTTTGCATAAAACATGAATTGCATGACCTCTACATATTTGGTATGTCTTGATTGACATTACCTTAAGGATATTTTGAAGATTAGAAAATACTTAAAAAAGAATTTTTATTAACTTCATGATTTTCTCATGTTTATTTGCATCTTAATATGGTAGTTGTGCATTTGACTTCATGAGATAAGGTATGAAACTTGGTTTTAGTCACTTTTGATATGTAAGGTTCAGACTTATAATGAAAAAGTTGAGTCTCTTTAAAATGAAAAGTGTTGAGTCTGTTGAAAACTATGTGACTTTTATGACTTGGAAAACATGATTGTAGTCTCACTCTTAAAAGGTGAAAGCATGTTTATCAAAGTGTCTGGTGTGTGCCTATTATTTGTATTACTTTTCCCAAATGATGCTTACTGTGAAGGCTATTACTATGTTAGAAATTGACACTATGTGAAATGGCTTCATATTTGTTGTGATGCGCTTGGTGTGACCTAAAATTTGGACTTCACTAGGAAGTAACCATGAGCATGCCTTGGTTTAAAAGTTAAGAATTTCCCATTTTAAAAGGAATTGACCTTGTGCTTTGCTTGGGAGTGAGCTCATGATACATGTAAGTGTGTTGAGGAGAAGGGCATTTCTCCTTAAGCATGACTAAGCATGGTATGGTTGAGTATGACCCTGATGGAATTAGGCCTAACTAATAAGAATCCGTTGTCAACCTATCTTACTCAAGTCTATGTGCATTGAAGAATGAGTACTTACTTGTTCTTGAGTGTTGATTGAATCTACCTAAGTATTATTTAAAGAAGGTTTCATGATGAGTTCTTAATGAACTGAAATGTAATGACCGTGTTATGATTAGGAGAAGAATGTTCCTCCTATGAACATGAGAGGTGCCTAAGTGTTTGATGTGATGAGCATAAGTGAGTGAAAGTGTGGCTTGCTTGTGTACATTAAGTTCTAATTGGGTTGAAATTGTGTTACTTGTAGGTTTGGTGCATTGACTTCTATGTGAAGAGGTTATGAATGTTGTGACCTGCTATACGATGCACTGAAGTCCTTGTTGTGATTTAGTGTTCCAAGTGTCATTCAAGGACGAATGTTCCCAAGTGGGGATATTGTAAGACCCCCAAAATGAGTTCGGGTTTCTAGAGCCTAACATGTTCATCATAAGAGTCTAAGGTCCTAAAATGGTTAATAATAGGGTCTTGTGGAAGTGCGTACAGTTTCAGGTGATTTGGATGTCAAACGTCAAGGGACGACCAAGACGTTCGACGACTAGTCGCCAAAGGGACCTTAGGTGCTCTTATTTGTTTTTGAGTGTTTTATTATCTTATGATGTACTTAAATGGGTGAAAATGATGTTTATAAGCAGTTTATGGATTTTCATTAAGTTTAGAGGTCAAACATCGAAGATCGGCCAATACATTCGAAAGGTAGTCGTTTAGACATGCATATGTGTATCTTGATGGTCCCTAGAATGTTTGGACTTGTGTGTAATTGTTTTGGGTGAAACTCATGTTGAATGTACTTGACTTTTTAATGTTCATATTTACGGTGGAAACGTCCGGGTACGACTTCTCAAGGAACCCTCAAAAGGGCCCACAAGAAGGACCCAACGGCTGTCGAGACACTGCATTGGCAGTGTCAATCGATGATCTCAACTGACGCCCCGTTGATGGGATGGAATTAATGGGAACTTAGAATGGATAAGGCTTGGTCATATGAAAGCCTCTTATCCAAACGATGGAAGGCACAGAATGGTCCGTCGATGGACCAAAGCGCCGTTGTTGGGTTCATCGATCCAAGCCTTGTGCCACTGCCTGCGCACTGTTTCATTAAAAGGATGAATGGGAAATTCACCCCACGTGACAAACTGATCCTACATGATTTATTTGGTTATTTTTTTGTTGTATATAATTGATCAAAAACGTGATTAACTTATTCCCAATTCCATTCACACAAATTAGACTTTCCCTCCAAAAATTCTCTCCCTAGAAACCTCCATTGAGGGTGAAGCTCAGGAACAACTTGGAGCTTGGATTTATAAGGATTCTTCATCAAATTTTAGAGTTTTTCATCTAGATAATGGTATGTTGATCCTTCATCTCTAAGTAATCTTTCACTTGGAGAGTTAATCTCAAAATTTTCAAAGAGAAAATATGATAAAATTTCTTCTTCTTCAATCTAGCCATGGGTTCTTTCTAAAAACGTTTTTAACGTAATAATCATGATTAATTGATGATACTTTATTTGTTTTAACGTGATTTTCAATCCAATTGCATGATGAACCCATGTCCCTTCCCAAACACGATTTAGCCCTTGCATGGGCATTGTGATCGTGGCTTGTTATTGGTTGAATTGTGATTCTATTATATTGAATTGCTTATGTCTACTGTTATTTACGTGTATGATGATGAATTGATGATAAAGGATCCACGTGGATCAATGTATGAAGATTTGATCATGATTAGCCTATGCCTCTATGTGTTCACTATAACCCTGCCTCTATTAAGCATGAATGTGGGATTCAATTGTGTAGGGATAATTATATCTACTTCCTTACATGGATGTAATTGCAAAATTATAGATAATTGATTCATGTGGATCAAGGTTTTATTAGCCTATGTTCTTATATCTTCCATGCATTCCTAATGTAGTTTGTTCACTTTAATCTCGAGTTTATGTCAATTGTAGTAGAATTTCGTTTAGGTTATGATTTCTTTAACTACTGACCTTTATTGATGTTATTAATGAATTGTTGGTATGCATATTTTATTATCAAAGTAAAGGAGTCTTGGCATGAATTGTTCTAGGTTCTTCTAGCCTATAAATTGAATGTTGTAATGTACATTATGTGATCTTAATTCTAGGGTATATGAAGCATGAGTTTGACTTTATTATTATGTCATTATCTACTGCCCTAGATGGATGTTATTGATAAAATATGATATATGAATAAGACTAGGGAAATGGGTTGCTGATCTATAACTCTCTACTTTCTAGTATATATGTGAGTTAATGTATTACACTGTGGTATGATCTTGTAGAGACTTGTACAAGGTTTATTTCATTATTAAATGTACATTTAGATACTTCCCTAAAATGTATTGATGATTAAAAAGGTGTACTGATCAATGATGATCAAAGGTTGATGAATTGGTAAGAACCTCTCTTTTCCTCTACTTTTTTTTATATTATTGTAGTTGATGAAGCCTTTTTATGGCATTGTGTTGTATGATCCACTTATGGTGGCGGTGTTTACTTCTTGTCAATCTATATATGTTTTGATTATGTCCTTGAAGTCAAATTGATGAATATATGAGTGTGTGGTTATGATGATCACACTATGTGAAGCTTATGCCTACTTTTCTATTCTAGTTGTGATCTAGGTTGTATGGATATTTTATAAGCATGTGTATATCTATGTTAGGGTAAAGTGTAGGTACTGCCATTGATGAGTTAAAATAGTTAATAACACCTTACCTATGTACCCTTATGTGAATGCACGAATAGCAAATGTTAGAAGTCTTAAGTGTAATATGAAGTTGACTTGTCTCCTATGCTATTGTGTGTTGTGTGGTCTATGCTTGAAAGTGTATTGTGGTCCTAAGAGGGTGGTTGCATCAATGTGGTGTTGATAGCGATTATGTGATCATTTTGACCAATTCAT
Source organism: Solanum lycopersicoides (assembly GCA_022817965.1). Lineage (NCBI taxonomy): Eukaryota > Viridiplantae > Streptophyta > Magnoliopsida > Solanales > Solanaceae > Solanum > Solanum lycopersicoides. The sequence goes on from JAJJBR010002783.1 coordinate 48,682, forward strand.
ACATACCCTCAGTTTACATGCATTCTTACAAGTAGTATAGGTCATGGTGTCTAAATGAAAGGTAGTTTTCATATTCACTAATGTCTACTATTATACATGTTAAGCTTTAGTCCATGAAAATATGTTATCAACATGTCTTTTATCGTATAATGTGAATTATGTGGTATGATGAAGTAATTGTGTTTATATGAAGGCATGGCTCATATATTTAGATTTGTACATCTATGAATGAATGAAATGATGTATAAACATGTGTGGCATTTATTTGTTATGTGAAAGGTTTGCTCACATATGTGTATAAACACACATGTATGAAGATCTAGTCAAGAGATGGGCCTTGTGTAACAACCCTAAAAATGAATAGGATCAAGACTTAGGTTTTTCAAGAATGCATGCGATTAGACCAAGGTCCACACGTATTGATACGCATAGAACCAGACCTCAGAACCCTTACTACGACCAAGCCAACTAACTTGGGGAGTTAATTGAGCTTGGAAAGGTTGGAACCAACCATGTGAGGCTCACAAAAACGATGATTTAATCGAAAGAGTGTTTACCGGACTCAAAAGAAGAAATTTTAAGTTTTGAGGGTCCAAGGGTAAAATAGTCTTTTCCAGGCCAAGGGTAATATTGTACTTACCCAGAGTAATTAATTATTTAATTAATTAAGTTAAAAAATATTAAAGAAATTCGGGTGGGGCAACCCGAAGTGACCCATTTTCGCAAAATGGGGTCACGCGGGTTCGAACCCCACTAGAAGCAAGATTTAACTTGCTTTTATTTTAATGTGTTAATTTAGTTTTTAATAAATAATTAGTAATAGCTGATTTAGGAAAAAGAAATCAGATTTTTTATTAATTTTTATTAATTAATAGTTGACTAATTCAAACCACAAAGTCCTACTTATAACTAGATTTCTATCTCCCATTTCCCCACACTCTCTTGCACGATTTCTCTCTCTCTTTCTCAACATCTCTGGCTGCACAACGTGCAACAAAAGTCAGAGGAGCAAACAAATCTTCCATGCTTTGAATGGAATCACAAGGGCAAAACAAAAAGAGAAGAGAAACGGTAACGTTAAGCAAAACATACTACGTCTAGTCGGTGAGTGTGAGTCGCTCATGTGAGTGTTGGACTGAATTTGTGGAGGATGGTCTTTGGCAGAAATCTGGACATTTAAACAAAAGAAAAAAACGGTATGGGTCTCTTACTCTTGGTCCCTTTCCAAGAGGACCCTACGGGACTCAGTATATTCGGTTCAAAACAAGGTGATTCCCCTGTTGCACTGTCCCTGTCAAATACTCCCAACGAAATGTCAGGTGGTTGAAATGCTGGTTGACTTAGGATTGTTCATTTGTGCCTGATGACTGCATTAATGATTGGATGTACGTTAATTTCATGAAAAAGACAAAACCATGGTGGGTGGGGTGTGTATTCGAATTAAGAGAAGAAACAAATGTGTTTGGCAATGTTTAGTCCTCGCCTAGGGCTGGATTTTTTTGATGTTTGTTGGTTTTTTATGTACACTAATTGATGGTAAAATGTGGGATTTATGTGACATGACAGTGAGGCTGACTTGAGGATAACATTTTGGTTAGAAATGTTCGTGAAAAATTTTTATTAACGTAGGACCGGAGTACCCAAAACCGTACATGTAGTTCCTATGAATCTACAACAACAATGGGATAAAAAAATGAGTAAGAAGTATTCTTTAAATTCCAGCATTTGTTATTAATGTCTCTGCAAACAAAGATGTTTCAAGGCCACAGAAAAATAAGGAAAATAAGGTTGAGAGGTCATGAGGCGAAACCGAGACATTCACCCCTTTAAAAATAAAACAAAAAAAAAAGATTTAATTAAAGAAAAAGGAAAAAAAATTTCGTGTGGCGAGTGGGGGATTTCGAACTTGTTGGATGGGGAATAAGAGTGAAGAAAAAGAAAACAAGAAATGACCGAGGGGTGGATCGAACCCCACAAGCCTCTCGTTAAGAAACCAAAGACAGAAGGAAAGATAAAGAAAAGTTTTGAGAGGCGTGGGGATCTCGAACTGCCCAGCCTCATGCGGCTGAAGGAGATACATATATATAAATGAGGCTGTGGGATTCGACCCACAACTCACAAGTCCAACTCAAAGATAGTCTAACTCTTAAAAAAAAAAGCGGAAATAAATAAAGAGGTTGTGGGGGTTGAACACACACCTCGCCACCCTCACACACCATCCCCTCGCTATAACTTCTAAGAGAATGGAAGGGAGGGAAATTAAGGATAATTTGATTTGGCTCTGAGGGGACTCGACCCGAAAAGCAACTCCCGCCAAAGCCCCTCAGATACATGAACCGAAAATAAATTAAATTAAAAACGAAAATGTGGTTGTGGGCTCGAACCCACAACCCGCTCCGGCACATACGACAAGAGGGCAGATATAAATTACGTATGAATAATTTGAATAAAACACTGTCCAAGTATGTTCAAACATTTGTTTTGTTGACTTAGAGTTAAAATGTCATGACTATTAGTATAAAAATCTTATTAATAATGTAAATGACATCATTGATTCAATGACTTGGATTCCTTGCCCCACCTTCCGTATTGATACATAATAATACGTGACAAACGTATAAGAGAATGCCACATACTTAGATCTAATTCAAGATCTTGGGCATATACTAACAGATACATAGTCCTTCGTCAACTACATATCTTAGAGATGTAAGTTACTTAACGAACTACGGAATGAAGCTATGCTTGTGTGTATCAGACTCATAGTCTAGCATACGATCAAAAGTGAAAAGAAAAAGTTGAACCTAAGATATATCGATGAAATGATGAACCTAGAAGGGTTAAAGTATGTAGTGTAAATACACCAATGGCAAGTGCATTGGCATATGATGATGAACATTCACGTAACATAAGAGGGTAAATAATATGAAAAGCAAAGATGCTAATGATGACGAATGTGGTGACAACATGATTATGAGCTATGTAAATGATCGAGAAGCAATCTCAAATGAGCCTAA
>JAJJBR010002784.1:0-18295 GCA_022817965.1 Solanum lycopersicoides
AATGCAAAATAGATATCGTTTCAAACCCAAAAGGGTAAAAGAAAATTGAATGCAAATCATAACAATTAACCAACGTATACCTGAAAATTACAGGAACAATTCGAGAATAAGCTTGGAAGGTTAATGTGAATAGAAAACATTGGGAGAGATCCTTTATACTAATGGCGTTGAAGCATTTTTGCTGCCTGTAATACCACGTACAAATGGGTGGGGGCTTTCAGGAAAAAAAAAATCACCTGCACATTAGTGTACATTAAACGTGTTTATCAAATTTGTCTGAAATTCATAGCATGAGAATAAAGAGTGAGAGGAATGGAATACCTTCTCATAGCCCTCTCATAGTTAGATTCTAAAAACCTCTTTGTCCACTTCCCGATTGATTTGCATTTGAGAGAGGAATAAAATCTACAATTGTAATGGAATACTTTTCAAAATACCTGTAGACATGAAGTGTATATAATATCAAATGAGTGCCACAATAAGGGGTCAAATCCTGGAAAAGTTCCCTCTTCAGGAAAAGGAAAACAAAGGCAATGAGTTATTTGACTTTGTTTTCCTTTTTTCCAGAAGAGGGAACTTTTCCAGGAATTAGCTCCCTTATTATGGCACTCTTTTGGTACTATCACTGCATTCATACAGATATTTTGAGAAGTGTTTTAATATTATTCTAGAGTTTATTCGTCTCTCTGATGCACATGATTGCTAAGGTATCACTCCACGCTGCAATTCCAATATTTCTTATATCTATTCAAACACACATTTCTTCTGTGATTATTGATTACCCTTGCTTCACACTGACCATTAAAAGCTATGAGTATAAGGAAATATTTTTACCTTTTACGGCAAGCTATTAAGGAAACATCTTAATGACATATCAATTAGGGTTACTAAGGAATTCAAATGATTAAAATTGAAAATGTCCTGTAGAGTCCTACTTTTTTCCCATCTTGTGGAGTCTTAGGATGATATCTATGAGAAACTCAACAAATGCTGATAACTTATTTTAATAAGCAAAAACAACACAGTAGTAGAAAGACCCAAAAAACAAAGCGGAAATTGAGACGTCATAACTAAGAAAAGCCATAAAAGAGAGGAAAAGACAATGTAACACTCATATACCAAATCTCATAAATAGGTGTGCACAACATTGTGTTAACCTCATAATCGAATGTTTTAATAATTAGAAATGCATATACTGACTAGTCACTTGATGCAGGAAAGGAACGAGATACATCACCAAAGCACAGACTCTCAATCCAAGTGATTGCAGGAATCAAGTGAATCATGAGCAAATCTAATCAAGAAAGGAAAGTGAATATTTGATCAATCAGATCAAATTTCACAGTTTGCAAGAATTAAAGGAAGACACACAAGGAAAATATTTCACAACTTGCACATATTAAAGGAAGACACACAAGGAAAATCTCTCTAGTTAAACAAGAAGGACAAGATAATTAAATCAAGGTACAATCAAGGAAGAAATATGAGACTTAAATCTGATACTATCAAGGATTTCGAACAAATTTAAACACTGATTATCGACAATGATCTTTAAAACGAAAAAAGCGAGTGAAAAGACTAAACAACACAACTTGATGTAATTAGTTAAACACCACCTAATTCAAAAAATGTTAAGCTAAATAAGTTGTGTATTTAATTGAAACTCTGTTTTTGGTAAAATGATTTTCTAACTATTTATTCAAATTGAAAATTATATAAATCTATATATTTAAGTATAAAGATTTATAATCCATATGAAAAAAGGCAAAAAAGTGTTTGGAAGATAATCTTGAAAGTATTTTTGATTTTAAAAAACAATTATTTCCAATTGTTCAATATTTGTGAAGCTTAAAAATTAATCGAATCGTGGAGCGTCAAAATTGGGTGTGAACTGGTATCATCACTATAACATATATTGACGCTATTTCAATAGAAATCCTAAATAAATCGAACTCTCTAATAGTTCCTTCTACTATTCTTAATTTACCCATTAAGAAATCAAGCTCTTCAATAATTTATAGGAAATGAAAATGACAAAATGAACTCATATATCCACCTAAAAAATAGACTACTGGTACAAGATTTAGAATTTCTTAACATGATATGCAATAAAGTAATAAATTAATGTTTTAGGTATATCATCTTCTTAGTGTTACCCCCTTATTTGATTTTAGTTGTAGCAGATTGATTTACATATATTCACACATAAAACAAAAAAATAAAAAAAAAAAAATATTGATTTTAGAAATTTAATTCCACTTCAACATCAGAAATCGAGAACGATTTCACAAAAAAAAAGGAAAAAAAGTCAACTATCTTCTTTTACCCCTTTGATCACTCAATTCACAAACCCATCAAAGATCAAAACTTTGAAAATCATCCACATCTCTATATATAAATCTTAATCAAAAGTTTTATATACCGAAAAGGGTAAAAGAAAAAATTGAATGCAAATCAAAACAATTAACCAACATATATATGCCGAAAATTGCAGAAACAATTGGAGAAAAGCTCGAAAGTTAGAGTGATAATTAAAGTTACACACCACATCTAAAGAATTGGTCCTTTCCGAATACTTCCTCGCCCCTCTAATTTTGAGTGTGTTAGAACGAGAAAATTTTGATAATTGAAAATAGAGGAATAGATGAAAGGAACTGGTTGCGCCAACATGTGCTTTTAGACCGAATCTGACTGGGATTAGGAGAAACGTCAACCACGCGAAGTTATAAAGCTATGGAAGTATTGCTTTTTGACAACAACCATACATAAAGTTTCCATTTATAAAGGATACGCAGGCAAAATAGTTTTCGTAATCAAATAGGAAAACTAGAAAAACTAGGAAGCAAAAGTAAAGAAGGAGACAAAAGCCTGAAAGAAGTAGAAAAGTAGAAACTTGCCACGTGAATTCCAAATTCGAAGTAGAAGAGGAAGTTGAAACCAAGTAGAAGAAGGAGTTAGTGATTAATAAAGTTTCTTATTCAGTTAAGGTAAACTGTGTAAGTTTTCCTTTCAAAGATGAATGCAAGGAGGAGTCCTAACGTGAGAAGGAGTTCGAGTCAAGTTCGGTTTAAAGAAGTTTTTTAAAAGCGGCGAAGACTAAGTTGTTTAACAAGACTTAGGAGAGTTTCAAAGTCTATATATACCTCAATAGTTCATTGAAGAATTTTGTGCACTTACATAGTGAGAAGATTAAAACATATCAAGAGTTTGAGAGAGTTTTGAGATTTATTGGGAGTGTTGCGAGTTTGTGAGGAAAAAGTTGTAAGATTGTAATTAAGAATTTTGATTACAATCAAGTATGTGTGTAGGATTCGTCTAACAAGTTTGAGAAACTTGACGGATGGTAGAAGACTTATACCTGGGGGGTTGTGTCTTTGGTAACTAGGAATTACAGTTTATAATTTCTTAGCTAGGAATTAGAGTTTATAATTCCTTAGGTTACATATGTTTGTAATCTTTCGTTGAGGCTCAGAGTTTAATGAAGTGGAGTTAAATCCTACAGAGGTGTAGGTCGTGGTTTTTCCCTCTATGATTTGGGGTTTTCGCGATAATATATTGTGTCATTATTTTATTTGTTTTACAAAACGTAACTGCTCTAATCTGCAAAGTAACATATAGAATATACTTGTTCCTTAGACAAATTTAAGGGTCAGAATTCCAACAGAGTGAAGATTACTGGGACATGGAAGAATGAGAATGAAGAAATGGAAAGATCTAGAAGAGAGTAGAAAGAAAAAAAGTAGTCAAAGACAAGTGATTTAGTCGAGAACATGTGATTTGTTAAAAACAAGAAATAGTGTACACATAAAGACCTAGAAGAGAGTACAAAGAAAAAAAAGTAGTCAAGGACAAGTGATTTAGTCGAGGACAGGTTATTTACTAAAAAACAAGAAATAGTGTACACATGTTGTGCGTTTTTAGAAAAGTATTTTTTACTTGCGGCAAAACTTTTTTAAATAACATTTTTATTTCTTTTATATGATCTATACGTAAGTAGGAAAAAAATTCTAAAAATATATTTAAATATTTAAAACAAAATAAGAAAAATATAAAAATAAAAATAAGTTATGAGCAGAGAGTTAGATGAGGTGGAGTATATTTTTATTTTATTTTATTAAACCGTTATGATTTAATTCATTTGATTGATCACTCTTCTTCTTTATCAACATTTAATGGATAATTATATAATGATATTACTTGTGCCATTTCAAAAAAACAATTTACGAATCGTGTGATTTGTGAATTAACTATATAAACTACTAATATATCATCACATTTGAAGAATAATGCAAAGATTATAATATTATAAAATAATGACTGGTTGAAATTACCATACCTTTCCTTTGATTTTTCACATTTATATGCTAAGTTAATCCAACAATAATTGCATATCTAATATAATCTCGTAAACTAGATTTGAGAAGAAAAGTCGATATATTTGGGTTTGTGTTATATGTATCGAGAGAGGTGGATGGTGAATACTAAAAACTCGAAGGTGTCTATTGTAGAGAGTTTTTCCATGGACAGGAGAACCAATTAGGGTTTTTCCAGAGTCCATTGGATATAATCCTAAGGAGACAACGATGTTAGTTGTGGTTTTGATGCTTTTTATTGAACTTATCTCTCCAAATTTGTGTGCAAAGAAGTCTTTGTTGTCTATAGCATCGATAATTGGAAAGCCAATAGCTATAGATAAAGCTACTCAAATAAGCCAAGACCAAGCACAACTAGGGACAAGGTTATACTTGATCTAATGGAAAAAATTCCAAATCGTATAAGATTGTAAGCACCAAGATCATGATGAAGATAATTGTCGTTTGATCTCGAAAAGAAATTAAAATAACAAATAAATTGATGATACAATTAATGTTGCTTGGAAAGGTACTATCAATAGTGAAAAGTATCAAGGTGATGCGAGAGAAATATTAAATGAAAAAAGAAAGGTTGATCAACAATTGGTTGTTGCCAATGCTGAGCAAAATCGTACACACACTCAATTGATGTTGTTACAAGTAATATTGCTGTCCAAACAACAACTGAATATAAAGGGAAAACGTCAAGAGTTGGGGTTGATGCGCGCCGCGAGTTGGGTCAGGCCAAAAATTAATTGAGTCAGAGACACGAACTAATGGATACATCTGACGATTTTGAAGATGCTGAAAATTCTGGGAAGCATGTTTTGCAAGTTGAAACCAAGAATGAAACTAAAAATTGGACGCAAACTGCACACAAAAATTAAACTAGTAATTGAAGCATTTCCCCGACTAGTCAAACTAATTCTCCATGTAATTGAAAAGTGTGAATGAAAATTTTCATGACAGTGAAAAAAGACAAGATATTCGTAATGTCTCAAGAGACCTATAATGTTCGAATAACTTTGATGCTTTATCGAACTACTAGAAATTCGTCGTTTGCCAACCGGAAAAATAGTCTGATTGTAGTCGCAAAATTGAATTTTTCGATGACTTTCTGACTATTTTTGGGTAGTCGGCATATTGAACGTCGTAAAATATTTACCGGCTACAGTAGTCAGACTTTGCCGATTACCGTAGTCGGAAAATATAAAACTAGTTCTGACCATTAAACTATCGAAATGGCCGACTACAGTAGTCGAAAAAATATTAAAATAATAGTTTATTAATTAAAAAAATCCCAACTACAGTTGTCGTAGTATTTAAGTGATTAATTATTTAATTAATATATCTTCCCACTACAGTATAATCATTTAAGTATTTTTCTGAGTAGTGTAGTCAGAATAACTAATTTATTAAATAAATAACTAGGTACTCTCCGATTGCTGTAGTAGGCAATATTAATTTTTTTGAAGAAGTCAGGTCATTTTGCTGATTACTATGGTAAAAAAATTGCATTTTTATATAGAAAAAATTGTTTACTTGATACACCACCTGTTAAATTATACTACCATCCATTCGTAAAAGTTTAACAATAAAATCAAACATCAAATACATTCCTGATCATTCCAATTTCCATTCAATATAACTAAGTTTAAAAGTTCAAGCATCACCTGAAACAAGTCTAATAAGTATTAAACTGTTATTCAAAACAGAAATAAATAGTTAAAAACAAGTCTAAATCTCATAGAAAATGTTCAAACATGCTAAATAAATTTCTTCCGAAGAGTGAGAAGTTGAAGCACCAAATAACAATGGCAATGAATGAATTGAGGAAGGTTGTACTCCAAGTCCATAAATTTTACCTTTCTTCACACCTTCTGCCATATTTTTTTTTCGTTCTGCCATATTTATCCATAAATATCATCATATGACAGTTGTGTCGTGGAACCAGCCTAAAATATAAGTTGTGTTTCACTCCGTTCATGCAAGCCTCTTTCAAATGAATCAAATCACTAGAAAACTACTATTTATGCCTCATAACATATTAACCAAAACATTACTTTTGAGAACCAACAAAACAATTCAACCATAGGGCATAGCCTTTTACAAATTAATAATGACCTCTTTAATAACTTGGGAACAAAATATCAAATAAGCAACAGAATAACAAATTTTGTTATCATTATATCCTATTGACAGATTCTATGACAAGTTGAAATAGTGAATTTGACATAGATCCACCCTCTTTAGTTGCTAAGGCAGTAGTTACCAAAATATAGCATCAGTAAATGAATTCTGGCATTGAGGATCAGAAGCAACAGCAAAATCAAATGAAATGTGTTAGTGGAGTGCATCATAATGGAGATAAAATAGAGCATATGTTTAAGGAGGCGGTGATTGATCTCTATTCAGTCCAAAGTGATTTATAAGGCTCATATCGAATTCTTATCGAAAGAGAATTGGAATTTGATTTACATATGAAGGCTCTATACTTGGATTTATAACCTTATCTATTACTTGTAAAAAAAATATATACTTGGGTTGTGTTTTCCTTAGAGTTCACAAATATCAAGTTATAAATAAAATCCTTCCGTGGTAGTCACTGATGTCCATACAGAGTAAGAAATGAAGAGCTAGCCGGTGCATGCAACATAAGAATGTTTTCTTAGATAAATATCCCAGTCCATATTATTCATGTAAAAATACTTTTTGACCTTCAAAAACTTGTAAGAACATCTTCTCTAAAAAAAGAATAAGATATATAAACTTCTGAATCAGATGAGTTCTCGAGATCTGGATAGACTTTTGTGTGATGATAGTTGTAATTATGATCTATCATAGTTGTGATATTTGGTTTTCCTTGAATAGATCCTTCTGACAGTCTTCTACGTTGCAGCGAAGATGTATTTGTCCCCCTTTCTTAATACAACAATCAAGTCAACACCTTTTGAATATTTGAGTCTTTGGTGCCCTCATGAAGGTAATATGTCTACTTTATTTCCAGACATATTTCCTTCACGGGATCACCAATGACACCTAAGTTTGTAAGCCTCAAATATTGGAAAGGTGTTGACTTGTTTGTTGTATTAAGAACGGGATACAATTACAAAGGAATATATTCTGCAAAGTAGAAAACTATCAAAAAAATTTATTCAAGGGAAACCAAATATCACAACTATGATGGATCACAATTACGCTTATCATCACACAAAAGTTTATCCAGGAGAACACATCATTGATTATTTGGTTCTTTTTTCTTATGAAAGATAACTTCCAAGTTTTTCAAGGTTAAAAAGCATTTTTCATGAATATAGTTATTTAAGACAACATTCTTGTGCTGCACCAGTCAGCGCTTTAATGAACTTAAGGTCACAAACATGTAATCTTCCTTTCTTCCTCTTTATGGTCATCACTGACTGTCAAGGATGAACAGTCACTATTACTTGACAGTTTGTGAATTATGAGGAAAAGAAAACCCAAGTTTATAATTTCTTCATATATAAATCAAATTTCAATTCTCCTCCAAAGATTTATCAATCAAATGTAGAGTTGCATTAATTTGATACTATTTGGATCTTATTTTGGACTTATATCTGTGGAATTAGTTTTGAGAAGTAAATAAGAATTATATTTAAGTGAAAATATGATATTAAGCAAGTGTTGTGGTACAAGACCTAAGAGATGCAGGTGCATTTGAGAGACGATTAAACTCTAGAATTATAGTGAAACACTTCTCAAAAATATATGTAGAATGCAGCGATAGTACCAAATGTGTGCCACAATAAAATTAAGGGGGCCATGTGCCACTATTCACTAGAAGTGGGATGGTAGAAGTAAGATTTATTTGCTACACAGTAGTCACAACATTTTCTATGTGCTAATTATATTGCTATAGTTTCGATATTGATTTTTAAAAATTATGTATGAATTCATTATGAAACAGCTCAATCCCAGATGAGATAACTTAAACCATTAATATTATAATAGGGTACATGAAATTAAACCTCTTTTTCCTCCTAATTTTCTCAACAATAGCTAAATTTGACAGTCGATAACATCATTTTCCATCTTAATTAATTTTCTGTTTATCCAATTACATTTAAACTCTCTCAAATTACAAGTGTTTAATAGTGTCATCAAAACCCTCAAAGCACCATAATGAAGATTTGAAATTATACAAACTCATTCCCAAGGAATCGATAGAAAACGATATGATAATAAACGAAACATGAAAGCAAACATCGAAACATGAAAAAATAACACTTGGAATGTTCTAGAAGGGCCTTTTAACATAGATTTGGGGAAATATTCAAGAAGGGGCTTTTCACGTAGATTAGGGTTACGGAGATCAAGTACAAGTTATTCAGAAAATTATATTTTGCAGTCCTTACTGGTTGGTGCTCCGGCACCGAAAGATGAAGGCGACAAACTTCCTACTCCTCTGAAAATGTCGACAATGTGAGAGTGTTTGAGAGAGACTGAGTTAAATTTTTTATTCTAAAGCTTAAATCAAATGCTTTTATCATTTTCTTCCTCTCTATTTCCTTATTTTATTTCCTCTCCTATTTATTCTATTCCATAATTGAATGAAGGCAAATCATCATTTAATTTAAAATTGCGGCACCATCAATGATTAAAAATGTGTCTTTCATGTACTTTTAAATTTTATTAATGATCTTCATTGATTATGGTGTGGTTTTAAATCAAATGGTGAATTGTCTTTATTCAATTTCGAAATAGAAGAAAGAGGAGAGAAAATAAAAATGATAAAAGCATTTGATTGAGGTTTTAAAAATGAAAAAGTTGCCTAAGTCTCTCTCAGTCGGTGTTGACACTTCCAGAGGAGTAGGAGCTACATTGTCGGCATCTTCTGATGTCGGAGCACCGACCAATAAGGATCGCAAAATGTAATTTGTTGAACAACTTGTACTTGATCTCCGCAACCCCATTCTTCGTGAAAACACTTCTCTAAAACTTTCGAAGGTTTGTTCGTCTCATTTAGAGGCTTACCCTTATGTTTCGTTTACTTTCATATCATTTTATTATTTGTCTTGATTCATCGTGGCATGATTCTGTATAATTTCAATTCTTGAATATGGTGAAGTTAGGTAAAATTGAGGGTTTTGATGACTATTTAACGCTATTCACTCTAAGGTTGCATAACTGATTAACTAAAACAACATCAATATTCTACTTGATAAAACTGGACTAATGAAACTTTTTAACTCTAGCATCTCCGATCCCTGAAATCATAACTATAATTTCTTCATATTGAGCACTTGTTCAATATGATGTCGTTTTTCACTGTAACAATACAACTTACCTAGTTTAGCTACATTTAGCAAAATGAATTTGCACTAACATGGGTAGGAATGTAACATTCTCATGTATATGTGAGAAAGATCATACTTTAGCTATATTTATTATATGCCTTCGAAAAATATTAATCATGTTTCAAACTTGTACCACGGTAGAATCAAACATTGATTCATACTGAACTAACAATTTATAGATAGTCTATGTGCATATTGATTATTTTTGTTATAATAAGTGCATAAGACCATCCCAAGAATCAAACTTATAATATCTAAACAACTCATCATCGAATGTGCTTTATATTTTGCCTCTACTCTGGCATAAACCCACATTTTGTATCAATATAAATATTCAGCAGGTACCCAAGTCCCAACCTAAATGTCATGTAGATTATGTCTTGCTATCGGATTCTCATTGTCCAGTCGTATAAGATCAACAAATTTTCTATACAAATAACAAAAGAGAGGATAGTATGTGAGTATCAACTTAATTAACTTTAGATTAGTCTCTGTAATGACTCTTTACTTTGATAAATGAAAATCCTTTATTTACCAAAAAAAAAATGAATAACATTTTTGTCAAACACATTTAATGAGGTAGTCGCATAATCATAGAGATGTCTTGATGTCCTAACTTGACGTTGAAGTTGATGAAGACACCGGAATTGTAAGATCGTGATGTACTTGAGATATTGTTCCACTGCGTTTGACACAATGTGTGTTAGAAAGAAGACAAGTAGTAATTGCCTGCCAATCTTTTAGGCGCCGCTCCAACAACGTTAATTCTTTTGGAGTGATTTCTAAACAACACATTGCGAAGTGTAAAAAACAAAAACCAAAACCAATACAATGCAGTACTAATAAGACCAAAAATGGAAAGATGAATTGAGAAGCCTTGAATTTTTTTTGTAGGCAAAGCAAACAACAACAACATTCATTCCAAGGACTTCCCTGTCAAACCTTATTGACGGGAAGTTCCTCACATTTCTAGTTATTAATAGTAGCGTTGAGTCATGAATTGTACTAAGTTTCATCATTATCTAATTCGAGAGATAAAAGCTACCTAGTATAAAACATTCAGTTGGTTTAATTAATATTGTATAGTATTAAATTTAATATGCAGTTACCTATCAGATTGTTTCTTTTTTAGAAATAACTCACAGTTTTTAGCGCAAATTAACAACATATTAAAACATATAAGAATACATGAAAGAATTACAAGAGACAAAGACTGAAAAATATTTGTTAAAAGACACTGCGAAAAGTATTACGTTCCTTTCAATCTCATTTAATAGGAATTTTGATTTAAGTTTTCTTCTAACGACTAGAAGGTCCCTTTTTCGTGAGTCAATTTTGTAGGTTTCTTTCTTATGTGTCAGATGTTGGTATCATCACTGTGACATATATTGACACTAATTCAACAGAAGGCCTAAATATAATTGAACTCCCTTCTACGTATTCTTCTATTGTCATACTAGTATACTTAATTAACCCATTAAGAAATCGAGCTCTTTAATAATTTTAAGACAAAAAGAACACAAATCAAAATCATCAACAAGAAAAAATATAATGAAATAAAAATGACAAAATGAACTCATATATCAACCCAACTAAAAGACTCTCTCCGTACAAGATTTAGAATTGCCTTAACAGGATATGCCAACAAAGTAATAAATTAATATTTTAGGTATATCATCTTCTCAGTTTTACCCCCTTATTTGATTTTAATGGTGTGTTAGCAGATTGATTTGCATATTCACATATAAGATTAAAAAATAAAAGAAAATATTGATTTTAGAAATTATAAGTCAGTCCACTTTAACATGGAAACCAGAATCGAGTTTCACAAAGAAATGGAAAAAACAACTATCTTCTTTGACCCCTTTGGTCACTGCATTCGCAAACTCAATGAAAGATTAAAATTTTGACAATCATCCACAGTATATAAACCTCAATCAAAAGCTTTAAATACCTATGCAAAATAGATATTTGTGCAAACCCGAAAGGGTAAAATAAAATTAAATGCAAATCAAAACAATTAACCAACATATACCTGATAATTGCAAGAACAATTGGAGAAGAAGCTTGGAAAGTTAATGTAAAAATAAAGCATTGAGAGAGTTCCTTTAGACTAATGGCGTTACGTTAAAGCATTTTTCCTACCGGCACATTAGTGCACAATAAATGTGTTTATCAAGTTTGTTTGAACTTCATAGCATGAGAAAAAAGAATGAGAGGAATGGAAGACCTTCTCATAGCCCCCTTGTAGTTAGATTCTAAAAACATCATTTTCCACTTCCCGATTGATTTGTAATTGAGAGGAATAAAATCTACAATTGTAATGGAATACTTTTCTAAATACTTGTAGGCACGAAGTGATAGTATCAAATGAGGTGCCAACATAAGGGGGTTAAATCTTCGAAAGTTCCCTCTTCTGGAAAAGGAAAACAAAGGCAATAAGTTATTTGACTTTGTTTTCCTTTTTTTCCTGAAGAGGGAACTTTTTGAGGAATTAGCTCCCTTATTATTCTAGAGTTTATTCGTTTTTTCAGATGCACATGATTGCTAAGGTATCACTCCACGCTGCAATTCCAATATTTCTTATATCTGTTCAAACACGCATTTCTTCAGTGATTATTGGTTACCCTTGCTTCACACTGCACCATTAAAAGCTAGGAATATAAGGAAACATTTCTACCTTTTACGGCAAGCTATTAAGGAAACATCTTAATGACGTATCAATTAGGGTTACTAAGGAATTCAAATTGTTAAAATTGAAAATGTCCTGTAGAGTCCTAGTTTTTTTTCGTTTCTTCTTGTAGAGTCTTAGGATGATATTTATGAGAAATTCAACAAATGTTGATGAAAGAATAACTGATTTAATAAGAAAAAACAACACAATGCAAAGTGTAAAAAGCAAAAACAATTAGTCAGCAGAAACAAGACAGTAGTAGAAAGACCCAAAAACAAAGAGGAAATTGAGACGTCATAACTAAGAAAAGCCATAAAACAGAAGAAAAGACAATGTATCAGCTCATATACGAAATCTCATAAAGAGGTGCGTACAACACTGTGTTAAACTCATAATCGAAGGTTTTAATAATGACAAATGCATATACTGACTAGTCACTTGATGCAGGAAAGGAACGAGATACATCACCAAAGCGCAAACTCTCAATCCAGATGATTGCAGGAATCAAGTGAATCATGAGCAAATCTAGTAAAGAAAGGAAAGTGAATATTTGATCAATCAGATCAAATTTCATAGCTTGCAATAATTAAAGGAAGACACAGAAGGAAAATGTTTCACAGCTTGCACAAATTAAAGGAAGACACACAAGGAAATCTCTCAAGTAAAACAAGAAGGACAACATAATTAAATCAAGGTAAAATCAGGGAAGAAATATCGGGCTAGCAGTCAAGATCACAATTTGATTTAAACACTGATTATCAACAACGATCTTTAAAATGAAAAAGCGAGTGAAAAGACTAAACAACACAACTTGATGTAATTAGTTAAACACCACCTAATTCACAAAATGTTAAGCTAAAATAAACCTCCATTCTTGAGCATTGAGATCAAACCAAGAGACAAGATCTAAAACTAACAAAGAGTGCTAAACAACGAAGTTAAATCTAAACATCTTTATTTAGTGAACTAAAATAGGTATACATAATCGCTAAAAAATACTAAGCCCGACACTTCACATCAAAAGAGGAAGGAGTACTAGTGTTACCTTGTTCTGGGCAGCGACTGGAACTCAATCCTGGACGTGACGAATTCCAACCCCACTCCGACTCAAAATAGTCGCGAATCAACAAAATTTCAATGATGAAAATAAGAACTCTCAAAAACTTAGCGAGGTGTTCTATTTCTCGCCTCCAAAAACTCCTGCTCTGAACAATAAGGGTGAGGGGGTTTATATAGGACAAACTCTGGGTCGAAATAAAGAGGAAAACGATGTGGGACTCTGGAAATTTTCAAATTCTGAATTGGGTCTTGGGTCTCTTAATGTGAAATGGGTTTAAAGAATTTGGGCCAAAATTTTGGGTTAAAGGTTATCTGATGGTCCAAATATGGACTAAATAAAGTCCCTGAAGAGAGTTTCAAAGGGAAATGAGATGGATTATAAAGTCAACTAATTACTCAAGCTTCTTAACTTTAACAACATCAAAATAATTATTTCAAAAGGAAAGATCTTAATTAAATTGTCAGTTTAAAGAAAATAAATTGCATACTTAATTGAAGCTCTGTTTTTTGGTAAATCAATTTACTAACTA
The DNA here is from genome assembly GCA_022817965.1 of Solanum lycopersicoides. Lineage (NCBI taxonomy): Eukaryota > Viridiplantae > Streptophyta > Magnoliopsida > Solanales > Solanaceae > Solanum > Solanum lycopersicoides. Next base: position 13,952 of record JAJJBR010002784.1, read on the forward strand.
TTTATTCAAATTGAAAAATTATATAAATCTATATATTTGAAGTATAAAGATATATAATCCATATGAAAAAGTGGCAAAAAGTATTTGGAAGATAATCTTAATAGTATTTTTGATTTTCAAAAACAATTATTTCCCATTGTTCAATATTTAAGAAGCTTAAAAATTAATCAAATCGTGGAGGATCAAAATTGGGTGTCACCAGGCATCATCATTATAACATATATTAATGCTACTTCAACAGAAAGCCTAAATAAATCGAACTCTCTAAAATTCTCCTTCTACCATTCTTAATTTACCCATTAAGAAATCGAGCTCTTCAATAATTTTATGACAAAAAGAACAAAGATGATGAAATGAAATGACAAAATGAACTCATATATTCACCTAACAAAAAGACTACCGGTACAAGATTCTGAATTGTCTTAACATGATATGACAATAAAGTAATAAATTATTGTTTTAGGCATATCATCTTCTTAGTGTTACCCCCTTATTTGATTTTAGTTGTAGCAGATTGATTTAAATATATTCACACATAAAACTAATAAATAAAAAAAATAAAAATATTGATTTTAGACATTTAAATCAGTCCACTTCAACATAAAAAAAAATCAACTATCTTCTTTTTACCCCTTTGGTCACTGCAATTCACAAACCCAATCAAAGATCAAAACTTTAAAAATCATCCACATCTCTATATATAACTCTTAATCAAAAGTTTTAAATACCGAAAAGGGTAAAAGAAAAAATTGAATGCAAATCAAAACAATTAACCAACATATATATGCCTGAAAATTGCAGCAACAATTGGAGAAAAAGCTTCGAAAGTTATAGTGATAATTAAACTTACACACCTCATCTAAAGAATTTCTCCTTCCGAATACTTCCTCGCCCCCTCTGATTTTGAGTGTGTTTGAACAAGAAAGATTTTGATAATTGACAAATAGAGGAATAGATGAAAGGAACCGGTTGCGCCAACATGTACTTTTCAGACCGAATCCGAGTGGGATAAGGAGAATCAACCTCGCGAATTAGAAGTTATAAAGTTGTGGAAGTATTTTTTTTGACAAGAACAGTAAATAAAGTTTCTTTTATAAAGGATTACGCAGGCAAGATAGTTTTCTTAATCAAATCGGAAACTAGACAAACAGGAAGCAGAAGTAAAGAAGGAGACAAAAGCCTGAAAGAAGTAGAAAACTTGTCACGTGAACTTAAATTCGAAGTAGAAAAGGAAGTCGAAACCAAGTAGAAGAAGGAGTTAGTCATTAATAAGTTTTCTTATTCAGTTAAGGTAAACTGCGTCGAAGTTTTTCCTTTCAAAGCAGAATGCAAGGAGGAGTCCTAACGTGAGAAGGAGTTCGAGTCAAGTTCGGTTTAAAGAAGTTTTTTTAAAGCAGCGAAGACTAAGTTGTGTTGAACAATATTTAGGAGAGTTTTAAAGTCTATAAATACTGCAATAGTTCATGGAAGAATTTTGCGCACTTACATAGAGAGAAGATCAAAACAAGATCAAGAGTTTGAGATTTATCGGGGAGTGTTGCGAGTTTGTGAGGAAAAAGTTGTAAGATTGTAATTAAGAGTTTTGATTACAATCAAGTGTGTGTGTGTGTAGGATTCGTCTAACAAATTTGAGAAACTTGACGGACAGTAGAAAACTTAAACCTGGGTTTTTTGTCTTGGGTAGCTAAACATTACAGTTTGTAATTCCTTAGGTTACATAGGTTTGTGATCTTTTGTTGAGAATCATAGTTTAATGAAGTGGAGTTAAATCCTATAGAGGTGTAGGTCGTGGTTTTTATCTATTATGAGTTGGGGTTTTCTGCGATAAAATATTATGTCATTATTTTATATGCTTTACTAAACGTAACTGTTGTAATCTGCAAAGGAACATATAGCATATACTTGTTCCTTAGGAAAACTTGGGGTCAGAATTCCAACTGAGTGAAGATTACTGGGACATGGAAGAATGAGAATGGAGAAGTGGAAAGACATAAAGGAGAGTAGAAAGAAAAAAAGTAGTCAAGGATAGGTAATTTAGTCGAGGACATGTGATTTGTCGAAAACAAGAAATAGTGTACACATGAAAGACCTAGAAGAGACTAGAAAGAAAAAAAGTAGTCGAGGACATGTTATTTGCTGAAAAACAAGAAATAGTGTACACATGTTGTGTGTTTTTAGAAAAGTATTTTTTACTAGCAGCAAAACTTTTTTAAATAACATTTTTATTTCTATTATATGATCTATACGTATGTAGCAAAATTCTAAAAATATTTATTTACATATTTAAAACAAAATAAGAAAAATATAAAAATAAAATAAAAATAAATTATGAGCAGAGAGTTAGATGAGGTGGAGTAGATTTTTATTTTATTTTATTAAACCTTCATGATTTAATTCATTTGATTGATCACTAGATTACACCCTTAAATGCTAGAAAACTCTTCTTCTTTATCAACATTTAATGGATAATTATATAATGTTATTACTTGTGCCATTTCACAAAAAAATTATGACTCGTGTGATTTGTGAATCAACTGTAAGAATTATTATTTAATTATTATTAATTATTTCTTACTTATAGCCCAAATTTACTTGCAACCCAAGTAATACCATAAATAGTATTTAATAAGGAATAGATCTCATCCGTACATTGGTTATTTGATGGACGTACCAGATAAAGTTAGAACTTCTAATTGGTCCTCCCTCCATGCACCCATTAGGGTTATCACATATTCTTTCAATAATTCAATCGTTGACGGTTGTGATAACATAAAGTTATGGCAAGGAGGTAGAAACCAATTTACGACTAACGCTTCCGCTTTTCTCTGTGATGATGTCTTCCTCATCAGGTATGTACTCCTAACGATCTCTATGTAAGATTATCGTGTTCAAGATCCTTATATTATGTATCCAAGTATTTAATCTTATATCAACTATATAAACTACTAATATATCATTACATTTGAAGAATAATGCAAAGATTATAATATTATAAAATAATGACAGGTTGAAATTACTTTACCTTTCCTTTGATTTTTCACATTTATATGTGAAGATGATTCAACAATAATTGCATATCTAATATAATATCATAAGCTAGATTTGAAAAGAATCATGTATAGGTAAATTTACTCTTATCTTATAAGCTAGAGAGATTATTCCTATTAAATCTTCAACTCAAATAAAACATTTCAAAATAAAATGAAAAAGAAACATAGTAATTAAAAAAAGGAAGCATAATGTCAATAATAGTCCAATTGATGAATAACGGAATATTATTATGCAAAATGTGATATTTAAAATTTAAAAAAAACATATTTATTAGTAACTAATATAAATGGCAATTTATGGACGGAAATTGCCATTTATCCAATTGAATTAAGCCTTTAGCCACTTTGCGAAGTTGACAATGAGAAGAGTAAAAGGTTTTGTCGACTATGAGAGGAGTAAAAATACAAATTAATTAATCATGAAGATTCATAAGAACATAAAAAATAATTATAAGAAGTTAACATGATGTAAATCATCAAAAACGCACTAACAAAAAACTAATTAAACATTTATTGATTTAATTTTAACCAATGCATGTTGTGACGCTTTCTCTTGCTAACATGTGGTCAAGGTAATGATATTTAATGTGTTATCACATCGTAGACGTAGATATGACGATTGTTGGTGTAGTAGATGGACTCAGGCCGACTCAACAAAATTGGGGGCCTAAAAGTCAAACCTTAAATAGGGGCCCTATTATTCTTTTATTTTATTTTAAAAAAATAATAATAATGTACTATATATATATTTAAGGTCAAACACATAAACAGATCCCTAAACTTGTTGGATTTTTCCCCTCAGGTACCTCCACTATGCTGTTTCCCTATTGAATCATTGGATCAAGCATAATTTGTTCCTTTTAAACACTGTTGGCTGATAGTGGAATCAGATTTTGTGAGGGGTATTGGTAGGAGATACACATGTTGTTCCAGAACTCATTAGTTCAACTGATTGTGAAACTGTTCGAAAATAATTTTGTTTTACTTCAAGTTATTTGAACACATTATAAAACAAATGAGACTAACACAAAGTTACTCTTCATTCCTTCAATCAAAATCATTACAATACGAACACAATTGAAGACATTTATATTTTAAAAAAAGCCGATCAAAATCAGCCAATAGAGTCTAAAATGAACAAATTATGGGTGGTTTAATGATTCAAAAGAAAAATGGCGTAATTGAGGTACCTGAAGGAAAAAAACCAACAAGTTTAAGGATTTGTTATATGAGTTCGGCCTTTATTAAAATCTATTTTTCTTGTCTTTTAGATGTGAAGTCATTAATTACTGTT
>JAJJBR010002784.1:19295-39278 GCA_022817965.1 Solanum lycopersicoides
GTAGCTTTATCTATAGCTATTGGCTTCCAATTATCGATGCTATAGACAACAAAGACTTCTTTGCACACAAATTTGGAGAGATAAGTTCAATAAAAAGCATCAAAACCACAACTAACATCGTTGTCTCCTTAGGATTATATCCAATGGACTCTGAAAACCCTAATTGGTTCTCCTGTCCATGGAAAAACTCTCTACAATAGACACCTTCGAGTTTTTAGTATTCACCATCCACCTCTCTCGATACATATAACACAAACCCAAATATATCGACTTTTCTTCTCAAATCTAGTTTACGAGATTATATTAGATATGCAATTATTGTTGGATTAACTTAGCATATAAATGTGAAAAATTAAAGGAAAGGTATGGTAATTTCAACCAGTCATTATTTTATAATATTATAATCTTTGCATTATTCTTCAAATGTGATGATATATTAGTAGTTTATATAGTTAATTCACAAATCACACGATTCGTAAATTGTTTTTTTGAAATGGCACAAGTAATATCATTATATAATTATCCATTAAATGTTGATAAAGAAGAAGAGTGATCAATCAAATGAATTAAATCATAATGGTTTAATAAAATAAAATAAAAATATACTCCACCTCATCTAACTCTCTGCTCATAACTTATTTTTATTTTTATATTTTTCTTATTTTGTTTTAAATATTTAAATATATTTTTAGAATTGTTTTCCTACTTACGTATAGATCATATAAAAGAAATAAAAATGTTATTTAAAAAAGTTTTGCCGCAAGTAAAAAATATTTTTCTAAAAACGCACAACATGTGTACACTATTTCTTGTAATTTAGTAAATAACCTGTCCTCGACTAAATCACTTGTCCTTGACTACTTTTTTTTCTTTGTTCTCTCTTCTAGGTCTTTATGTCTACACTATTTCTTGTTTTTAACAAATCACAAGTTCTCGACTAAATCACTTGTCTTTTACTACTTTTTTTCTTTCTACTCTCTTCTAGGTCTTTCCATTTCTCCATTCTCATTCTTCCATGTCCCAGTAATCTTCACTCTGTTGGAATTCTGACCCCCAAATTTGTCTAAGGAACAAGTATATTCTATATGTTACTTTGCTGATTACAGCAATTACGTTTTGTTAAACAAATAAAATAATGACACAATATATTATCGCGAAAACCCCCAAATCATAGAGGGGAAAAACCACGACCTACACCTCTGTAGGATTTAACTCCACTTCATTAAACTCCGAGCCTCAACGAAAGATTACAAACATATGTAACCTAAGGAATTATAAACTCTAATTCATAGCTAAGAAATTATAAACTGTAATTCCTTGTTACCAAAGACACAACCCCCCAGGTATAAGTCTTCTACCATCCGTCAAGTTTCTCAAACTTGTTAGACGAATCCTACACACATACTTGTTTGTAATCAAAATTCTTAATTACAATCTTACAACTTTTTCCTCACAAACTCGCAACACTCCCTAATGAATCTCAAAACTCTCTCAAACTCTTGATATTGTTTTAATCTTCTCACTATGTAAGTGCACAAAATTCTTCAATAAACTATTGAGGTATATATAGACTTTGAAACTCTCCTAAGTCTTGTTCAATACAACTTAGTATTCGCCGCTTTAAAGAAACTTCTTTAAACCGAACTTGACTCGAACTCCTTCTCACGTTAGGACTCCTCCTTGCATTCATCTTTGAAAGGAAATACTTACACACAGTTTACCTTAACTGAATAAGAAACTTTATTAATCACTAACTCCTTCTTCTACTTGGTTTCAACTTCCTCTTCTACTTCGAATTTGGAATTTCACTTGGCAAGTTTCTACTTTTCTACGTCTTTCAGGCTTTTGTCTCCTTCTTTACTTTTGCTTCCTATTTTTTCTAGTTTTCCTATTTGATTACGAAAACTATTTTGCCTGCGTACTCCTTTATAAATGGAAACTTTATGTAATGGTTGTTTGTCAAAAAAGCAATACGTCCATAGCTTTATAACTTCGCGTGGTTGACGTTTCTCCTAATCCCAGTCAGATTCGGTCTAAAAAGCACATGTTGGCGCAACCGGTTACTTTCATCTATTCCTCTATTTGTCAATTATCAAAATATTTCTCGTTCTAACACACTCAAAATTAGAGGGGGCGAGGAAGTTTTCGGAAAGGACCAATTCTTTAGATGTGGTGTGTAACTTTAATTATCACTCTAACTTTCGAAGAATTTTCTCCAATTGTTTCTGCAATTTTCAGGCATATATATGTTGGTTAATTGTTTTGATTTGCATTCAATTTTTTCTTTTACCCTTTTCGGTATATAAAACTTTTGATTAAGATTTATATATAGAGATGTGGATTATTTTCAAAGTTTTGATCTTTGATTGGGTTTGTGAATTGAAGTGACAAAAGGGGTATAAAGAAGATAGTTGACTTTTTTTCCTTTTTGTTTTTGTGAAAATCGTTCTCGATTTCTGATGTTGAAGTGGACCGATTAAGATTTCTAAAAATCAATATTTTTATTTTTTTTATTTTTTTGTTTTATGTGTGAATATATGTAAATCAATCTGCTACAACTAAAATCAAATAAGGGGGTAACACTAAGAAGATGATATACCTAAAACATTAAGTTTATTACTTTATTGCCATATCATGTTAAGACAATTCTAAATCTTGTACCAGTAGTCTATTTTTTAGGTGGATATATGAGTTCATTTTGTCATTTTCATTTCCTATAATTATTGAAGAGCTTGATTTCTTAATGGGTAAATTAAGAATAGTAGAAGGAAACTATTAGAGAGTTCGATTTATTTAGGATTTCTATTGAAATAGCGTCAATATATGTTATAGTGATGATACCAGTTCACACCCAATTTTGACGCTCCACGATTCGATTAATTTTTAAGCTTCACAAATATTGAACAATTGGAAATAATTGTTTTTTAAAATCAAAAATACTTTCAAGATTATCTTCCAAACACTTTTTTGCCTTTTTTTCATATGGATTATAAATCTTTATACTTTAAATATATAGATTTATATAATTTTTCAATTTGAATAAATAGTTAGAAAATCATTTTACCAAAAACAGAGTTTCAATTAAATACACAACTTATTTAGCTTAACATTTTTTGAATTAGGTGGTGTTTAACTAATTACATCAAGTTGCGTTGTTTAGTCTTTTCACTCGCTTTTTTCGTTTTAAATATCATTGTCGATAATCAGTGTTTAAATTTGTTCGAAATCCTTGATAGTATCAAGATTTAAGTCTCAATATTTCTTCCTTGATTGTACCTTGATTTAATTATCTTGTCCTTCTTGTTTAACTAGAGAGATTTTCCTTGTGTGTCTTCCTTTAATATGTGCAAGTTGTGAAATATTTTCCTTGTGTGTCTTCCTTTAATTCTTGCAAACTGTGAAATTTGATCTGATTGATCAAATATTCACTTTCCTTTCTTGATTAGATTTGCTCATGATTCACTTGATTCCTGCAATCACTTGGATTGAGAGTCTGTGCTTTGGTGATGTATCTCGTTCCTTTCTTGCATCAAGTGACTAGTCAGTATATGCATTTCTAATTATTAAAACATTCGATTATGAGGTTAACACAATGTTGTGCACACCTATTTATGAGATTTGGTATATGAGATGTTACATTGTCTTTTCCTCTCTTTTATGGCTTTTCTTAGTTATGACGTCTCAATTCCCGCTTTGTTTTTTTGGGTCTTTCTACTACTGTGTTGTTTTTGCTTATTAAAATAAGTTATCAGCATTTGTTGAGTTTCTCATAGATATCATTCTAAGACTCCACAAGATGGGAAAAAAAGTAGGACTCTACAGGACATTTTCAATTTTAATCATTTGAATTCCTTAGTAACCCTAATTGATATGTCATGAAGATGTTTCCTTAATAGCTTGCCGTAAAAGGTAAAAATATTTCCTTATACTCATAGCTTTTAATGGTCAGTGTGAAGCAAGGGTAATCAATAATCACAGAAGAAATGTGTGTTTGAATAGATATAAAAAATATTGGAATTTCAGCGTGGAGTGATACCTTAGCAATCATGTGCATCAGAGAGACGAATAAACTCTAGAATAATATTGAAACACTTCTTAAAATATCTGTATGAATGAAGTGATAGTACCAAAAGAGTGCCATAATAAGGGAGCTAATTCCTCGAAAAGTTCCCTCTTCTGGAAAAAAGGAAAACAAAGTCAAATAACTCATTGCCATTGTTTTCCTTTTCCTGAAGAGGGAACTTTTCCAGGATTTGACCCTTATTGTGGCACTCATTTGATATTATATACACTTCATGTCTACAGGTATTTTAAAAAGTATTCCATTACAATTGTAGATTTTATTCCTCTCTCAAATGCAAATCAATCGGGAAGTGGACAAAGAAGTTTTTAGAATCTAACTATGAGAGGGCTATGAGAAGGTATTCCATTCCTCTCACTCTTTATTATCATGCTATGAATTTCAGACAAATTTCATAAACACGTTTAATGTACACTAATGTGCAGGTGATTTTTTTTCTTCCTAAAAGCCCCTACCCATTTGTACGTGGTATTACAGGCAGTAAAAATGCTTCAACGCCATTAGTATAAAGGATCTCTCCCAATGTTTTCTATTCACATTAACCTTCCAAGCTTATTCTCGAATTGTTCCTGTAATTTTCAGGTATACGTTGGTTAATTGTTATGATTTGCATTCAATTTTGTTTTACTCTTTTGGGTTTGAAACGATATCTATTTTGCATTATTGTTTGAGGTATTTAAAGCTTTTGATTAAGGTTTATATTTTGTGGATGATTTTCAAAATTTTGATCTTTGATTGGGTTTGGGAATACAGTGACCAAAGGGGTCAAAGAAGATAGTTTTTGTTTTCCATCTCTTTGTGAAACTCGATTCTGGTTTCCGATGTTTAAGTGGATTGGCTTAAATTTCTAAAATCATTATTTTCTTTTAATTTTTTGTCTGAAACAAAAGGTAGGAATAAAATGTCATGTCCGATAAACTTTCGAATTCAAACGATTTTTTAGTATCACTATCATCTTCATAAAAAATCGAAGAAACATAACAAGAAGTTGACCCTCAGATTTTGAGGATTCCATAAGAGCGATAAATAACCAATAATTAAGGGAAAAAAGAGTCAAAACACTATAAACCTACATTTCGAGAGATTCCAAATATAGGAAACTTCTTATCAAGCAAAGAGCATATGAAAGTTTATATGATTATACCAACAAAATATCGGGTAGATAAAACCGTTTGACATTGTTAGGATTAATGGGAAACCTTGTTGGTGCTTCATATTCTTCTTCAAAGTTGAAGAAGAGTATGAAGCACCATCAAAGCTTCTCTTTAATCCTGATAGTATCAAATGATTTTACCTACCTAACATTTTGTTGGTGAAATAAGATAAGCGTTCGTGTGTTCTTTCCTTGATAAGAAGCTTCCCAAACTTGAAATATTTTGATATGAATGTATGTAGTGCTTTAACTCTTTTTTTCTTTTTCTTTTAGGGGTCATTTTTCATAATTTTTTGGTTTCTCAATGATCTGAGAGTTGACTTGGTGTTATGTTTTTCTAGGTTTTCGATGAAGATGGTATATAGTGATACTGAAGAATCACTTGAACTCGAATGTTTATCGGACACGACATTTGATCACCTCGAGGAAGGTTAAGCAAGAAAATTTTATATGAAGAATGTATGAGGTGCAGTTTATCAAGCTTTTAATAGCCAACTCAGGTATTGGAGAGAATGCTTATAGATCGATAGTTTCTTGATCAAGAACTTCGTGATACAAGATTATAATATTTCATTGAAATCTCAAATTTTTTCATGTGCATCACCAAAAGCAAAAATTGTCTATATAGATATAAGATGATCTCAATCTTTTGCTTAGAAGTTTAAACTCAAAAGAGAGAAAGAGATGTTGATTTAGTATTATCAAAAGTGACTCTGTGCAACTACCGAGATGGGTAAAACGGTAATTTTATAAAAGTTTCCAAAAGTGACCTTTTCGGTCATTACATTATCCACCACTAAAACCATGTTCGTCCTCGAACATATGGAAGAAGAATGAAGAATAGACAACGTTTTCAAACCTCAGTTATGACCTAGCAGTCGGTGTTCGTCTTTCCAAATGAGCTCTTCCTTAAGACCATTTCAGCAAGATTAGCTACTAAGAACTGAACTTTCGAATAAAACTTTTATTAATTCACAGAATAACCACTGAACTCAATCTAAACTGAAACACTCTGGACTATAACATAATCACCATGATGATTATTTTTTTCCATATAACCACAATCAAATTCTGAACAATACCACCTACCACCAGAAGTGAAATTTAACTAACTACCACATACTCATAATGCATAAATCATGATAGATTTTATTAAAATTCCCTTTCACAATACAATCTTTTCACGAGTTTAAGTTAGAAAAATTTGACTTTAGATATTGAGTACTCATTAAGGGTGAATCAAACTTATCTAACCCATAGAAGGAAATGATAAAGTAAACACCCAACAAGCGATACACTTAAAATGTAGAACCTCTAACAACACTCTTAGACAATTATAACTCTTCATATCTCTTATGTAAGTTGTCATAAGCAAGGTCGTGCATGTAGAATCATTAGTATACTTTAACTATTTACTTCCGTTTTGAATAACAATTGATACTTATTAGACTTACTTCAGGTGATGCTTGAACTTTTAACCTTAGTTATATTGAATGGAAATTTGAATGATTACGAATGTATTTGATGTTTGATTTTATTGTTCAATTTTCACGAATGGATTGTAGTATAATTTAACTGGTGGTGTATGAAATAAACAATTTTTTCTATATAAAAATGCAATTTTTTTACCACAGTAATCAACAAAATGACCTAACTTCTTCAAAAAATTAATATTGTCTACTACAGCAATCGGAGAGTACCTAATTAGTTATTTAATAAGTTATTTATATATTCTGACCACAGTACTCGGAAAAATACTTAAATGATTATAAATAAGTTATATATGCCGACTTACTGTTGTCGGAAGATATATTAATTCAAATATTTATTTACTTAAATAGTACGACAACTGTAGTTGGGATTTTTTTAAATTAATGAACTATTATTTTAATATTTTTGTGACTACTGTAGTCGGTCATTGAGATAGTTTAATGGTCAGGACTAGTTTTATATTTTCCGACTACTGTAATCGGCAAAGTCTGAATACTGTAGTTGGTAAATATTTTACGACGTTAATATGTTGACTACCCAAAAATAGTTAGAAAGTCATCGAAAAACTCCATTTTCTACTACATTTTAACTATTTTTTCGGTCGGCAAATGATGAATTTCTAGTAGTTCGATAAAGCATAAAAGTTATTCGAACATAATAGGGCTCTTGAGACATTACTGATATCTTGTCTCTTCTCACTATCATGAAAATTTTCAGTCACACACTTTTCTACATGGAGAATTATTTTGACTAGTCGGGAAAAGACTTCGGCTACTAGTTGAATTTTTGTGTGCAACCAACGCCAATTTTTAGTTACATTCTTGGTTTCAACTTGCAAAACATGCCACCCAGAATTTTCAGCATCTCAACATCAGATGTCTCCATTAGTTTGTGTCCTGACTCCATTAATTTTTGGCCTGAACCAACTCGCGGCGCATCAACCCCAACTCTTGATGTTTTCCCTCTATATTCAGTAGTTGTTTGACACCAATATTACTCGTAACATATGTATTGAGTGTGTATGACTTTGCTTAGAAGTGACAACAACCAATTGTTGCTTAACCTGTTTTTTTCATTTAATATTTCTCTCGCATCATCTTGATTCTTTTCACTATTGATAGTACCTTTTGAAAAACTTCAATTGTATCATCAATTTGTTTGTTATTTTAATTTCATTTCCACATGAAACGACAATTATATTTTTCATGATCTCGGTGCTTAAAATAATAAAAATACAAAGGTGGATTATCATATACAATCTCCTGAAAAACCTCATTCAACTTACCAGATTTTCCATCCTCAAACTGCAATCTTATATGATTTGGAAGTTTTTCCATTAGATCAAGTATAACCTTGACCCTAGTTGTGCCGTGTCTTGTCTTGATTTGTGTAGCTTTATCCATAGCTATTGGCTTTCCATCTGCCGATGCTATAGACAACAAAGACTTCTTTGCAAACAAATCTGGAGAGATAAGTTCGATAAAAAGAATCAAAACCACAACTAACGTCGTTTTCTCCTTAGGATTATATCCAATGGACCATGGAAAACCTCTACATTGTTCTCCTGTCCATGGAAAAACTCTCTACAATGGACACCTTCGAGTTTTTAGTATCCACCATCCACCTCTCTCGATACATATAACACAAACTCAAACATATCGACTTTTCTTCTCAAATCTAGCTTACGAGATTATATTAGATATGCAATTATTGTTGGATAAACTTCGCATATAAATGTGAGAAATAAAAGGAAAGGTATGGCAATTTCAACCAGTCATTATTTTATAATATTATTATCTTTGCGTTATTCTTCAAATGTGATGATATATTAGTAGTTTATGTAGTTGATTCGCAAATCACACGAGTCATAAATTGTTATTTTGAAATGGCACAAGTAATATTATTATATAATTATATATTAAATATCAATAAAGAAGAAGAGTGATTCTAGCATTTAAGGGTGTAATCTAGTGATCCCTCATTCAACTTACCAGATTTTCCATCCTCAAATTGCAATCTTATATGATTTGAAAGCTTTTCAATTAGATCAAGTATAACCTTGACCCTAGTTGTGCCGTGTCTTGTCTTGATTTGTGTAGATTTATCAATAGCTATTGGCTTTCCATCTGCCGATGCTATAGACAACAAAGACTTCTTTGCAAACAAATCTGGAGAGATAAGTTCGATAAAAAGAATCAAAACCACAACTAACGTCGTTTTCTCCTTAGGATTATATCCAATGGACCATGTAAAAACCCTACATTGGTTCTCCTGTCCATGGAATTCTCTACAATGGACACCTTCGAGTTTTTAGTATTCACCATCCACCTCTCTCGATACATATAACACAAACCCAAACATATTGACTTTTCTTCTCAAATCTGGCTTACGAGATTATTTTAGATATGCAATTATTGTTGGATTAAATTCGCATATAAATGTGAGAAATCAAAGGAAAGGTATGGCAATTTCAACCAGTCATTATTTTATAATATTATTATCTTTGCGTTATTCTTCAAATGTGATTATATATTAGTAGTTTATATAGTTGATTCGCAAATCACACGAGTCATAAATTGTTATTTTGAAATGGCACAAGTAATATTATTATATAATTATATATTAAATATCGATAAAGAAGAATAGTGATTCTAGCATTTAAGGGTGTACTCTAGTGATCCCTCATTCAACTTACCAGATTTTCCATCCTCAAACTACAATCTTATATGATTTGGAAGCTTTTCCATTAGATCAAGTATAACCTTGACCCTAGTTGTGCCGGATCTTGGTTTGATTTGAGTAGCTTTATCTATAGCCATTGGCTTTTCATCTGCCGATGCTATAGACAACAAAGACTTGTTTGCAAACAAATCTGGAGAGATATGTTCGATAAAAAGAATCAAAACCACAACTAACGTCGGTTTCTCCTTAGGATTATATCCAATGGACCATGGAAAAACCCTACATTGGTTCTCCTGTGCGTGGAAAAACACTCTACAATGGACACCTTCGAGTTTTTAGTATTCACCATCCACTTCTCTCGATACATATAACACAAATCCAAACATATCGACTTTTCTTCTTAAATCTAGCTTACGAGATTAAATTAGATATGCAATTATTGTTGGATTAACTTCGCATATAAATGTGAGAAATCAAAGGAAAGGTATGGCAATTTCAACTAGTCATTATTTTATAATATTATTATCGTTGCGTTATTCTTCAAATGTGATGATATATTAGTAGTTTATATAGTTGATTCGCAAATCACACGAGTCATAAGTTGTTATTTTGAAATGGCTCAAGTAATATTATTATATAATTATCTATTAAATGTTGATAAAGAAGAAGAGTGATTCTAACATTTAAGGGTGTAATCTAGTGATCAATCAGATGAACTCAATCATAACGGTTTAATAAAATAAAATAAAAATATACTCCACCTCATCTAACTCTCTGCTTGTAACTTATTTTTATTTTATTTTTATATTTTTCTTATTTTGTTTTAAATATGTAAATATTTTTTTAGAATTTTTTTCCTACTTACGTATAGATCGTATAAAAGAAATAAAAATGTTATTTGAAAGTTTTGCTGCAAGTAAAGTTAGCTTTTCTAAAAACGCACAACATGTGTACACTATTTCTTGATTTTCAGCAAATAATCCGTCTTTGACTAAATCACCTGTCCTTGACTACTTTTTTTCTTTCTACTCTCTTCTAGGTCTTTCATATACACTATTTCTTGTTTTCAACAAATCACATGTCCTCGACTAAATCACCTGTCGTTGACTACTTTTTTTTTTATTTCTACTCTCTTCTAGGTCTTTCCATTTCTCCATTCTCATTCTTCCATGTCCCAGTTATCTTCACTCTGTTGGAATTCTGACCCCCAAATTTGCCTAAAGAACATGTATATTCTATATGTTTCTTTGCATATTAGAGCAGTTATGTTTTGTAAAGCAAATAAAATAATGACAGAATATATTATCGTGAAAAACCCCAACTCATAAAGGGTAAAAACTACGACCTACTCCTCTGTAGGATTTAATTCCACTTCATAAACTCTGAGCCTCAACAAAAGATTACAAACCTATGTAACCTAAGGAATTATAAACTCTAATTCCTAGCTAAGACTCACCTAGGTAAGACATAAAGAGACTGCTCATACAACCTCTTCAATACCCACCTAAGTGATCTTTAAGACTACTAAATATAAGCATGCTTCATTTCATTTAACAAGTCAACATCTATTACTAAAGGTACTAGAGGAAACATACATACATTCAAGAGCTTCACATGAAGACCATCCTCCAAGACAACCCCCAAGTTACACTTTGTGCAATGTGAAAGTAGTATCCCATACTACTAATTTCACTTAATGTCCCTTAGAAATCACCCTAGACTAGACACATCACATTCATCATTTATATAACTTCATCAAAATTAGACATAATATCAACATGCTTCAATAACATTAGACATAAAGTCAACTTACTTCATTAACATCACGTAGTAACCCATCATACATTTTCATATAAGGACACACCAAGACTTCTTCCAAATGTCTACTTGTGCAATGGATAGATAGCGTCCCATTCCACCACCTACCCTAAGTAGTACACCCTTAAGAAGACTTAGTTCATTTACATTAATTTGTGGGGGCTAGCTTTAACCGACATAGACCATAAGAGCTAGGCATGGAATCTCGGTATTAACCCATACCGGATGAGGGATCCCCACTTGCCTAAGGTAGGGTCATTCTCTTTGCCTTTACATGGATCTCCAATAGCTAAACCTATGCGGGCGCATAGTTAGGGGATAAGGAGATTGCTTCTAAGTAACTCATCTCAACTCACGAAGAGTGCTCTTTCAAGAGGTACATTGGATACAACATCTCTACTCACGAGGAGGATCCACCCCTTCTTCAAATCCTCTCGGTGTTAAGCATAAGGCCCCACGGAGTTCTAGACATTCATTAGCTATAGGTTAAGGGATTACCAAGTACTACACCGCAACCGACCCGACACCTGCGCGTGTTTGTCCTCCAACGCGACAAACCCAAAAAATCGACCCAGACTACAGGAAATCGGGAAGTCCAGCAGCGACTCAACCCAATCGCGCGTCGTCCTCTTCTCCCGCTCGTACTCGAATCCAGGTGTCTTTATCTTGTAGCTCTTCATCCTTTGCTCAGAAAATCGGACGGATACCATTCTCATTCCGTTGAGAAAGGTACGAATTCTAGCTGTTAGCAATCTCATCTCTGAAGAAGGGAATTGAAAAAAATTTGAATTTTGGAATTGGTCCTGATTTCCCTCCATTTTCCCAAAAAATCTCCTCTATTTAAGCCCTCGTCTGACTTTTGTTTTTTTTTGGAAAAAAGTTTTAGGGAAAAAGGGGCCAAAATATTTTTTTGGAGAACAGAGAAAAAAGGTTGGAAGAAATTTTTTGAGAAAAGAGGCGATAAAAATCAACGATTAAGTTCAACTAATACTAAGGAAAAAGCTTGAAAAATAGATAAAAGATACGTTTAAAGAATGATAACAGGGAATCAGTCCTAGTCTAGTTTGATTCCTCTGTTTTCATTCTTTAAACGTATCTTTCTCCCGTTCTCTGCCCCAACAAAGGTAAACGTCTCTTCTTAGCTTTGTTTTTTGTTGGATTCGTAGTTGTTCTATACTTTTCGTTTAGTTGTTCTTAGTGATATTTTAGTTATTCTATATTATGGTCGATTAAGTATCCACTTCGTCTTGCCTAAAATTTTTGTTACTGTCTCATGTTCTTAGTGATATTTTAGTTCATGTTTAGTTTTGGTGCTAGCTGATTAGTTTTAGCTATGTTGATCACATTCTAGCGTGTCTTTCTCGACTTTGACTATTTGATTGTAACTTGTCTTGGGACTTCTTTTTTTTTGGGTAGAGACCGACTTTCCTTGGCCTAGATAATTTATTCATTAAAATTGATTTTCAATAAATAGCATAGTGTTTTAGTCTTCTAAGCTGTTTTGAACTCTAATTTTTTCACTGTTAGTTGGCATTAAGTTCTCTTGCTTACTTTGTTATTCAATTACTAGTCCCGAAGATTTGTTGCTGTAAAGATTTTTTTTTTTTTTTTTTGTGTTATTAATGTATCTAAAATGTTTTCAAGATTAGTAAGATATTTTCGTCATTGTTTAAATTGGTAGCTATGTCCTCTTCTTGTTCTTGCATTCAAGGGAGGTGTTAATGTGTTGGGATAGATTTTGACTAATTTTATAGTTGGTGCAAGTCCTATGGGATGATTAAGCTTACTGAAGTTTTAGTCCAAAAAGCTCTAGAAATTAGCTATGTTTATATTCTATTCCCGAGTTACCATCTTGTAGGCTTCTTGAGTATTGTATTTAAATACGAGAATTTGTAGTTGTTGTGATTTGAGTTCATGTTAATGTCAGTCAAATCTCTTTAACAGTGAATCCATTTCTATTTGAATTAGTTCTTTCCCTTACTTTATATGTGTGGAATATGAGGTCTAACTAATATATGGGAAGTCTCTTTCTTTATTTTGTCTAATTGATAGATAATTATAGTTAAATATTTGGTATAATTTCAGCAGCTTGTAGCATGTCACTTAGAGTTTTGAGTTACTTTGTTTGCTTAGTAAGATCTCTCGTGTGTTAATCGATTGTCTCGTGTTTAAGTTAACTATCATCCTATTACTGTTGTTAATCTTTTTTTTTCTTGTGCATGAGCGCTCTCTTTTCTCGAGCCGGTCTTAAATGTGCAGTTTTTTGTAGATTCTTGTTCAAAGTCTAAGGTCATTAATGTGTGCGCGTTAGCGACTTAAGTATGAGTTTATTGCTGAAAAATCGCCCTTTGTTCAAGTGCTCTCTAAGTGCTAAATTTGTTAGTGTTGAATTGTACTATTTATTTTTATTTTTAAAAGGAGTAGTATGTGAGACTTGCCTATCATGTTTATTTTTTAGCTTGTTACGTTTCCTCCCCAGCTTATGCATATGCTAGTAATGTCTGTAGGTTTCTTGTTGGCTCACCTTTTACTTAATTCTCATAAAAAATATTGTTCATTATAATATTTTATGTAGTTAAGTGAAGTTTGATTTTGATCACTGTAGTGCATATAGCTAACTACCATGTTAATTAATTTAGTTGGAACGATCAGCATGTTCTTTAGTCATTTTTTTTAGCTTTCTGTTTGGCCTCATTGCTTCCCTTTGCATAATTTAGTATGTTCTTTTTTACTGTCCGTTTTGGTTAGGTCGTATGCTAATGTTCCTTTCCCTTTTTATGCATGTAAAAACTGTCCGAGTTCGCCATGAACTCTTGCCTCCCCTCTTGCATTTTGAGAGAGCCGTAAATGCTCAAATTCTCCATCGAATCTTCCAACCTTAAAATCGACGAACAGATCCCCCAAAATTAGAGGATATGAAGTCAATTGAAGAGTTGAAGTCGTGTGGCAAAAAGCCAACTTTTTGTTTATTTAATGTTGTATTTTGTTAAAATTGGTCCTAAGCCCTTGTCATCTTTGTATTATTTTGCTAGAACTTAGGATAGGTACAAAATTGAAATGGGTCAAAAACCCAAAGCGCAATGGGTCCAAATACTGGTCCAGGCAGACAGAAACCGGATTTGGACCCAACTCTCTCTCTCTCTTTACTTTATCGTTTACTTGCTGATTATACTTATTATTAGTTTTAAGGTTAGAAAAATTCAAATCCCCCATAAGACGTCACTTTGTTTTAACGACTCATAAATCAAATAAGTAAATATGCTTAAAATAAATTTTACAAATTATAATTCACTTAGATAGTAAAATTAATACTTCCTTTTTTTCAAACAACTTCAAATAATTTTTATCTCAAAAATTAAGTTAGAATATTTTTAGCCAAATAAGTTAGTTGTCGGATAATCGCGATTTAGCGAATATTTTAGATGCCGTAAAAACCTTCCTAAAATATAAATAAGAATTTTGGAACCCCTTTTAAGTTTTCAAATCGATTTTCTGTTTAAGTCTTTTGAAAACAAAAATTTTCTTGATTTTTCTTTAAAAATTAAGGGCGACTCTAAAAAAGTCGAAAACCTATAAAAAACTTATTATTCGAAAATGAATTAAAACACAACTCATGCTTATACATTATAACATGTCAATGTCTTCAAGGACATAATGACAATACACACACAAAAGATCAATTCAATAAGAACTAAGCAAGATAGATCAACTTACCCTTCATCCAAGCCTTTACCACCTTTTCTCAATTCTCCATAAAATGATCATAATAAAGCACAAAGGCAGTAGGTAATTCACAATACGCCATAAGAAACACAACTCTAGCATTATCTAATCATATACATTAAACCCACTTCATAAGTTAAAATTGAGGATTTGCATATTCATGGGTTCATTGAGTTTTTGATCGTAAAATCATCAACTAACATTGAAAAATATCATATTTCATTCATTAAAACATTTTTATGCAAGAACCCATACTTAGAATTCAAAATAGAAGAATTTAGGAATTCGAAACCCTTTTTGAAAAGTCTTTGGATTGGCTCCTTAAATGAGAGAAGATTCAAGGATGAACTACCATACCTTCTATGAAGAAACCCACGAGATTTGGTGAAGAAATCACCCAAAACCTTCAATCCAAGCTCTACCTTGAGTTCAATGGGGTTTTGAGAGAGTTTTTCTTGGGTGGGAGGTTTTGATTTTGAAAAGTGAAGACTAACTTAGGTTCTAGGAGTATAAACTAACTTAAAATACCAAAAAACACTAAAACAACCGTCAATACCTTTTAAAAGACTTGGGAAGAATTTATCAAAACACCCCAAGCATGGAAGAATTGCAGACAACTTTTGCAGGCTTCCAAACGACGGACCCATCTATTGGGCGTCGTTTGAACGAACAGTGAAACAAACACAATAACAACCAACTAATCCTTATATTAATTACTGAACAAATTACAATGACTAAGATTACAAAGAACTAGAGAACTGCAAGGAAATAAGAAGAAACAGAGAAGATATGAGACGAGAATTACAGAAGAAAATAGAGACGATAAATAGGGATACGATGCAACAACGATAGTCTAAACTAACTACGCCTAGAGATAATAGATTTATATATGATAATTGCTATTCCACTTGCCGCATATTTAGCGCGCACTTTACCCCCACGTTCTGTTAGACAAAGTTAACAAATCTTTTAGATGGTATTTTCACACGATTACTTCTTCTAGGCTGAATAAAATTATCTTCCAATTTAGCCTCATTGTCCTCCGCGTCATCACTCTGGCTTTCCTCCATGTCATCACTCTGTTTCATAACAAAGACCCATATTGCTGGGTGTCATTTGGTTCAGAGAGTCATTTCTTGGGGCTTAGCTCCCATAACTAAGTGTGGATGTATGCCCCAAACGACGGGGCGTCATTCAATCTTGCCCGTCAACTAGGGTCGTCATTTGGGCAGTGCTTGACAGCTTTCTTGCCAATTCTTGGGTCCTCCTCAAGGACCCTTAGGGTGTCGCTTGGGGAGTCGTACCCGGACGTCAAACCCTAAACATTCTCATCTAGGTCTTAGGATCCTCTCCTATCAAATAGAACCCCAAAAAATACATAAAACATGCAAAGACAAACAAAAACACACACAAGCACATAGACGTCTAGTCGTCGAACATCTTGGTCGTCCCTTGATGTTTGACTTCCAAACTTATCAAACTGACCTCATTACCTCTAATGCTAAAATTTATTATTTTAATACATTATTAACTCATGAAACACATGCGAAACTCTAGTTTGACTTATTTCACTTTGAGGGTCATTACAAATTTATTATGTGATTTTATAATTTTTTGTTTATTTGATAAGATTAAATAAACATTTGGGGCTATTTTAATAGTTTTAGAACTTATGAGATTTTTATGTTTATGAGAAAATATACAACACCAAAATTTCATATCGCATGTCCAAACTGATGGTGTAATATACCACAAATACAATAAATTACAGTTGAAATAAAATGAACAAAAATATATCAGCAAATCTTTATGCTGAATCTTTAAGGAGATTCAATCCCACTGAGGAATAATCTACACCGGTCCAACAGTATAACTCTTGATTTTTCCCCTCCAGGATACAACAACCCAACAACAATGTATAACTCAAACAACTCTAGATTAGTTGAAGAGTCCAAGTCTCTACAAAAGAACACCTTCCTTCAACATATAATACTCTCTTTTGTATAGTGAATATAGTTGAAGACTTAGAACATTTTCTATGTCTCAACTCTCTCTTTCACTACACAAACCTAAATATAATACTACTCATCTTTTTCACTCTATATTTTCTTGTACTTCTCTTGTTTCTTCTTGTATCTCAACACAAATGAAGACTACACTATTTATAGGTGATGAATTTTTCCTTGCAATGAATAGGAGATAGTCGATAGTAAATTTGCCAAATGAATGACTCAAGTGTTACATAAGTTACAAGACATAAATATAGAATAATGGATGAAATGAAGAGTTGATGGTTACATAAGTTACTAAAAACTAATGATCACTTTCTTCCACAATTGATGAGAGTAAAGAGGATCAAATGTAATGTCTATCAATAGACATAACATGATATATAATGTGACATATAATATATATTTTTATTAATATTAAAATGTCACACCAACAATCCCCCACTCATTTTAATATTAAGATAAGAGAGTTTTTCACAACTTAGTTGAAGGTAGACTATTATGCATAATGAAGGTTTGCTTTGCTTTGAACCTTCACTTAGTAAAACAATGACCTTTACTCCAGAGTCAGTAGTGGTGTCAGATTTGAACTATGTCTGCTTAACGGAAATAAAAAATTACTGCTTACACACAATAATCAATGTGTTGACATAAGCTTTAATAGCCAACACGTTACGATCTTGTGCTATCCCGGTTTCATGAGTTTTTTTTAGAACAAGCCCATTCTCATAGAAAGCGACCTACTTTCATAT
Organism: Solanum lycopersicoides; assembly: GCA_022817965.1. Lineage (NCBI taxonomy): Eukaryota > Viridiplantae > Streptophyta > Magnoliopsida > Solanales > Solanaceae > Solanum > Solanum lycopersicoides. Next base: position 37,005 of record JAJJBR010002784.1, read on the forward strand.
TCACATAGGTGAAATCTGTCAAGGGTGCTCCTATAATTTGACACCCCACTCATACGAGATACAGACTTTCATTAAGAGTTTAAATTAACAGTAGTGCATCTCACAACAAGTAATCACATGATTTGTTCTTCTCGTTGAACCTGGTTATAGGATCTCTAGTGTCCAAGTTGGTTTCCTCATATATGACTCAGAATTTATGAGCTTTAATTTTCATCCCCCTCCATGTGCTTCAGACTCTTTATCTTGCTAAGGCCTTGGTTCATGAATCTGCAAGATTATCACAAGTCTTAACACAATAAACATTGATGGTATACCAACGATCAATATGATCTCAGAATATTGTGTTTTTCTCCTCATGAGTCTAAATTTACCGTTATAATAATGATTTTGTATTCAACCACTATATTGGTGCTTTCACATTTGATCAAAATTAAAAAAATTATTTTCTCAAAATAAAGTGTTTCAATTCACTTTTTCACTAGTTGAAGTTTAATTTATTTATTGTTTTTACTTCAACCTTTATAATAGAGATACCAAAAAATAATTTGCTTTTCTCATCCCACTAAATAACACCAAATTTATTTCTCATCTAGTTTGCTTGTACCTTCAAAGTACTTGTACTGCAAACACATTATCAAGTCAAGTTGTTAGTCACAACTCATATTTTTATTAGACTAGCAAACTCCATTTGTTTTTATTTGTCACATCTTTCTTACACAATTGAATCAAAAGGAGTTGCAAGACTCACACAACCAACAAAATTGCATTTCATAATTATTTCCATATTATGTGACTTGACAAGAAAAATTTCATCACATGTTTTATGTTTTTTTTTTCATTTCAAGAATGAAATTTATCTCACCATAACATTTCATGTTAAATGACTACTCAAAATGCTTTTCATAATTTATTTAAAACTCTCATGTTAGATCTAAAAATCATCACATTATAGCCAAATAATAACATGTGGTTTATTCCACAATTAATATATATGCACTCTTTAGTAACATTTTTTCAAACATGCAAAATCACAATTTCACAATGATTTTATTTATTTCATGAACCCCCACTATTTCAAGAATTCAAACTTAATTTTTTCATGAAAAGTAGATTCACTTTATTCCTGAAAATACTAGGATTTTTTTTTCTTTACCTTTTCTCCACTTTTGAGAAAGTAGAAAAATACTTACCGTACACACCTTCTCTTCCATCTCTTGAAGAGGGCGACAATTGAGCGGAATGATGATGTAACACCCCGTATCCAAAACAGACCAAAAACAAGCTTTTCAGAAAAATCTGCAGGTGCAACCAATGGTGGACATCGACGGACGTATCCTGACCCACGGTCCGTCCTGCACATCCGTCAATGGGGTCAGAAACCCCCAAAATCTCAGCCCAGAAAAATTTGGTTAAGTCCTGATCGACGGACGGACCTACGGTCCGTAGGTCTGACTACGGTCCGTAGTCTGTAACCGACGATCGACAACCCTTCACCCACTCCCTGATACAAACCACGGTTGACCAGGACGGACCGTCATTTGATCTACGGTCCGTAGGTCTGACCGTAGATGGAAATTAGCAGACAGTTTAGGGGGAAATGCAGTTGGGTCAAATTCAATCGATTATAACTCTTAGCACAAAATGGATTTAGGTGTCCATGGCATACCACAGATATATAATTTAATTAGCTTTCCATAGTCATCAACTTGTCTAAAATCAGACCTCTGAGTAAGAAGTTATGTCCGTTTTAGTAAAGGCCTGTCGAACGGACCCAAACGACAGACCGTCGATGGAACGACGGACCGTCTGTCAGATCGTCGTTCGGTCCGACATCAAATAACTCATGGTTTTTTTGGTCTTTCCCACTTCATTTAAACCCCAAGATACGTCGTTTGACGCTAAATCATCAGATTTTAGTCAGTTTAAGCCTAGAACATAACTAAAACTTACCTAAGTCAAATCATTAATCAAAAAACTTAGAAAAATTAGAATCAAGAAAGGAGAAAAGGTCAAGAACCCTAGTCAAGAACTCAGCAAGGTTCCAGCAGCTCCAGCCCCGAAATCTGAATATTTCTCCGTAAATTCATCACAGGCATGTGGGATTCCACTAGTGGGTTCCTTTCACCCATTGTGTCCCTAGTTTTCAGTCAATTCTTGATTCTCTTATCATGATTAAACTAGGGTTTTCTAGAACTTTCACTGAACTTGATGAATTTATAAATATATGTTCCAATTCAGATTGTAAAGTTATTATTCATTTATCGCATGAATTTC
>JAJJBR010002784.1:39640-68245 GCA_022817965.1 Solanum lycopersicoides
AAATTTCAAAAATGACCTTCCGGGTCATTACATATATAATAATACTAAATCAACATCTCTTTCTCCCTTTTGAGTTTAAACTTCTAAGGAAAAGATTGAGATCAACTTAAATCTATATAGACAATTTTTGCTTTAGGTGATGCACACAAAAAAATTGAGATCTCAATGAAAAATTATAATCTTGTGTCAAGAAGTTCTTGATCAAGAAACTGTCTATCTATTAGCATTCTCTCCAACACCGGGGAGTTGGCTAACAAAGATATACTCCATCTCAGACATTCTTCATATAAAATTTTCTTGCTTAACTTACTCGAGGTGATCAAATGTCGTGTCCTATAAACATTCGATTTCAAGTGATTCTTCAGTATCACTATATACCATCTTCATCGAAAACCTTACAAAGTATAACACAAAGTCAACTCTCACATCATTGAGAAACCAAAAAAGTATGAAAAATGACCCCTATAAGAAAAAAAATGAGAGTTAAAGCACTACAAACATTCATATCAAAATATTTCAAGTGTGGGAAGCTTTTTATAAAGGAAAGTACACACGAACGCTCATCTGATTTCATTAACAAAATGTTAGGTAGGTAAAATCATTTCATATTATCAGGATTGAAGGGAAGCTTTGTTGGTGCTTTATATTATTCTTCAACTTTGAAGAAGAATATGACGCACCAACAAGGTTTCCCTTTAATCCTAACAATGTCGAACGATTTTATCTTTCCGATATTTTGTTGGTGGAATCATATAATCTTTCATATGCTCTTTGCTTGATACGAAGTTTCCTATATTTGGAATATCTCGAAATGTAGGTTTTGTAGTATTTTGACTCTTTTTCCCTTAATTATTGGTTATTTATCGCTCTTTTGGGATCCTCAAAATTTGAGACTCGACTTCTTGTTATGTTTCTTAGATTTTGTATGAAGATGATAGTGATACTGAAGAATCATTTGAATTCAAAAGTTTGTCGGATATGACATTTTATTCCTACCTTTTGTTTCAGATTTCTCTTTGTTTTATAGAGCTCAACCTACACAGAAAAATAATGAATATTTTCATCTAGTACAAGTTTGCAATTACTAAAATCTTTTTATTTTTAGTAATAAAATAAATAAACATAAGAAGTTGTTTCATTTTTAGATTTAGAACATCAAATCAACAATTTTACTAGTATTAAAATTCAAAAATCCAAAAAAAAAACTATGTAATATAATGCTAATCGAAAAAGAAAAAGTAATGTTTTTAAAAAAATAGAAAAGTAAATTTTGAATAACTTTTATTAGAGTTTTAATCATAGGGCACTTTTTGGACTCTTCAAGTCTTTAACCTTAATCAAGAATAAGCAATCTAGCCTTTAACTATTTAGAGGAATTTAGAAAATGATTTTATACTTTTAAGAAAATCAAACAGGTTCTATACAGGTATATCACCAAGAATTTGTAAAACATTCGTCATGGATCACAAACTAGCCAGATCATTGTCTCTTAGAATGTTCCTGAATAGACAAAAAGAGAAACTTAAAATTGATGTTAGAATTCACAAAAAACAGTTATAGAAAGAGCAATAGTATAAATCAAATTGAGAAGAACAAAAGGGGCAAACTTGAGGACAAAATTGAGCAAATAATTTGTTGTTGATTTACCTATAATCATGGGTGAAATGGAGTGGAGTCCAGGAAGGCAGGAATGACGAATTGGTACTATTAGAATTTTTTTATTGTACTAACAATGAAGCCTAGAAAATGAATTTCGAGGAAGAATGGGGGAATTTTGTTCCTTTTTTTTAAGATACTATGTGTATTGAGTTTCTTACTTCACACATAGTACTCTTTCTGTGTACATTCTATACTTCTGCCTATGACGGATATATATAGTCGAATCTTGCATATATTTTACGCTCTTATTTTTTATTAGATAAATAGATATTTAATTCTTTTTTGACCTTTGACTAGATGTATTGTTGTATTGTTATTGTAATACGACAAATGATTTGCGTACATTCTACACTTTTATCTTTGACTAAATATATGCATGTTAAACCCTTCTTTGACCTTTAACTAGATATATTAATATAATTAATGGTAATTTTCCATTCAAGTATCAAAAGGCTAAGATATATTGTTGTTGTAATATAATTAATGGTCATTTTCCATTCAATACCAAAAAGCTCTTATCATTTAATTAATAGACATTTTCCATTCAATACCAAAAAGCTCTTTTCATTTCATTAATGGTACTTTTTTCATTCAATACCAAAAAGCTCTTTTCATTTCCGTAAGTATTTTGTGTGAAAAAATCTTTTTTCAAGAGAGTAAAAATTATGACCTTTCTCTGTACATGACTATTCTGAAACTCTTCACTATAATCGGGGTCAAACTCCAAATAAGTTTCTAATTGTCCTTTGTAACACCTTAAGAATTGTTTCCTATAGTTTTGCCTCTATTATCTTAATATTCAATAGCGCTACCTTATAAATGAATGCCTAAACATAAACAAGACAACACCTGTAACAATCTGAATGTAGTATCAATCAAGATCTTATCTTTGAACTTCTCCAAAAAAAAATAGCCATCACAAACTAAAATACCCCTACATAACCAAACTACAATAATCAGACTTCACTGTAACAATCTTGTTTGTTTCAACACTTTTTTGAATTTTATAATGATTGGTTGTTTTACACCTATAACAATATTAGACCAGTTAAATAATATAATTTGACTATTATAGCAAAAATTATTCAAAAATCATTTTTTTTATTTCTTAATGTTACAAAAAGATATTAAATTATTTAAATTCGAAATATCATAGATATGTTGCTCTACTAATTAAAATTTAATACAAATTCAATAAACTAACTAACTAAATGAACTTATGTAGATTTGTTCCCTAAGAGTTGTGTTAAATCTCTTTGAAAATTAAGTTCATTCAAAATGGAAAACTTTCTACGTAGAAAACTTTAATTATAAGTGTTGATACATAAATTTTAAATAATAATGCTAACTTCATCACACTTTGTATACAAAGAAAAATCTTGATTGATCTCAATTGAACTAAACTTTCAACTTCAAAATATACATTTAAACATCTTAATTTGGTTTAAGTTGACTTCATTAAACACTCCATCCTAATAAATGCACATCTAGAATACACCCTCTTAAATGAGTATGTAGATGTGCATTTTAGAAATTATTCGTAAACACACTTATATTAAATTGAAGTATCTTGATGATCAGTGGCGCAACTACAGTCGGAAGAACACCTTTCGTTGGAAAATTACATTATATAGGTCAAATCTTACTTTATATTGGTATATATAAAATATCTTAAACACCAGCAAAACAAATGGAGACCTACAACACAATGAAAAGGGTATATATATATATCAGATTTAATTCATTGCTGTAAATTTTTTTAAATGCCTAAATTTGACGTGAACTAATTGAGCAGTAGCTTGCTGACAATTGAATGTAAAAGTATATATGGGATGTAAGATTGAATCTAGAGTTACTTTTTTTTTTAGTTTTATTATTCAATATTTGACATCCTTCATGACATTTCTGATTATGTCACTATAAATGTCTAGACGCATCTATTATTAGTTAAGATTAAATATACCACTTGCTTGTTGTTATGCATGTCAATCAGAAAAGGAAACTATAGCAGACATTGGCAGTTGGCTTATGAAAACAACTTCATAAGACAGAAACAGATCAATCAGAAAATTAATTAATTTTTTTTATAAAAAAAAACATGCTTATAAACACAACGGATTCAAGGATAAAATCATACATATCAAAAAATAACATAATAAACGTACTTTTATTTCTACATTACATATGATTAATTCATAAATTAAAGTTGGTGTACCTTTAGTATAATTTTTTTTATATGAAAAATGACAGATTATTGAAATATACATGAGAAATACTAAATACAAAACTATTGATGTTATGTTCGTCCTTTATTTGTTCCCTTATATAAAAAGGTAAATACATGTCAGAAGATTAACTTTTAAAAATGTTGGGTTTATGATTCAAAATTAAAGGTGTTCAATATAGAATTGACACACTTAATTTATGATTTTGTTATTCACCTGGTACCATAAAAACAATCTAGTAGTTTTACTTTTTCAAAGCTATAAAGTAGCTAAAGACATGTCATTCAGAAAGAAATTTGTAGCTAAAGACATGTCATTCAGAAACAATATATATACTTTTCAAAAAAGACATCAAGTGACACCTAAATTTAATCGAATTTTCAAAAAGATATCTTAACTATACGGGCGTTCTACTCAGGGGCGGAGCTACAGCCCGTGAAGGGTGGTCAGCTGACCACCCTTCGCCGGAAAATGAAATCGTATGCATAGGCAATATACTCTGTGTTATTTCGTTATATAAATAAATGCACACACTAAATATCAGTGGAGGTTGATAGTCCAGTGGTAAGTGTGTTCAGTTCAGTGCCAAATGTCTGCGGTTTGATTCTTGCTGAGGCAATTGTACAACAACCATTTTTAAGTTTAAAGAAAAAAAATGGGAAATGAATATGTAATTTTATTTCAAACCCACTTACTGGTAATAAATATATTGCACACCCAGTAACTAAAAAAATTTACTCTTCCAATTTTGAACACCCTTGACAAATTTTTTAGCTCTGCCACTGGTTCTACTACCCTGCTAAACTACAATCTTTAACTGATATTATAACATCATCTTTTGTCTATTTGACATAAAAAGAGTGTGCACTCTCTTAAAGAGAGTGAGCAACCTAATATAACTAATATAAAATAATTTTGCGGGTTAAATAAATTGTTACTTCACCATAATTCTTTTATATAGTTTAAAAATTATGAAATGTTGTGGCTATAATAACTTTTCGGAACTTACAAATTCATAATTTTTGTTTAAAAATCTAAAATGTGAATTCACATTCAAAATTTGAAAATGACGATAAAAATTGAGATAGAAGGAATAATATTTATCGTGACGGACATACAAGATGCATAACTTATGCAGCAATGTAATATTTGCGTACACCGAGGCCATCTGTAGATATAGGATAGTCACCGCTAAAAATTAACTAATTTTTCCCTAAAAATTAGAAAAGGGTCAAAAATATTTCTGAACTATGCGAAATAGATTACTTTTGTCTTCCGTTATATTTTAGGATTAAAAATACCCCGTCATAATTCCAAGAGATCACAAATACCTCTCAAGAGTTAACACCCAAAACTTTTAATGACGTGGCTAGCCATATGGACTTGTCCCTCCACTTAAGCTGCCAATTAGTGGAGGGACATTAAAAGAATAGTCATTGTTCTTTTTATATTACTATTTTCATTCATTTTTTAATTGTCATAGTTTTCTATTACTATATCCATTCACTTTTAATTGTCATGATTTATTTTTTTAGAGTCAAACTATAGAAATTTTGACTATATTTTAAATGTCTTTTTTCATCATATTGGTATGCAAGAAATTGCAATTTATAGTACTTTTCTTGTAGTTTTTTAATATTTAAATTATGTTTAAAATATCAAATTAATGTAATATAATTTAACTTTGAAATTAGTCGAATTGACTTTCGAGAAGTGCAACATGACAAATAAAAATAGACGGACGGAGTAATAACTTTGACTAAGATATTATGATGTATTATGCAAGAAATTAGAATATATAGTATTTTCGTATAGCTTTGACATTTTTTATTTAAAATAACGAATTAATGTACTCTAATTTAACTTTAAAATTAGTAAAATTGACTTTTAAAAAAGATAACATGACAATTAAAAGTGGGCCGCGGAAGTATATTTTTAGGAGAGAAATGAGTAAAAATAAAATGGTCAATATTATACTTTTTGTAGGTAAAATTATTAAATAATTTAAACGGATATCCTTTTTATTTCTTACAATTTCGATTTTAAAAAAGCTTCATGCCAGAAAATTTAAATGAAAAAATAATTAAATAGGTTTGACAACTGTGTAGGTAAAATATTTATAATTGGGTGACTTTGAGGTTATGAAAAAGAGTTGAGTGACTTTCTAAGAAAAAACTCTTAATTGAGGGATCTTGTGAGATATTATCTTTTTAATGTTCATGAGTATATGTATATTTTTCATTTTCTTTTTACTAAATTTAGGGATAATTTTGGAGAGCTCCTCAAGATATGATTCAATTATAGTGGACCTCCAAGGGCGAAGCTACCCCAGGGGCAAGGGTGTCAAGCTACACCCCTTCGCCGAAAAATTACATTGTATATATTTCTCTGGCATGACGTGTTACAAATAAAGAGAAAACAATGAAAAAAGGAGAAACGGAGAAGAAAAATTATTCACACTCATATTACCGATTGAAGCGACATAAGTAGAAAATATAAGAATGCTATAATTATACATCAGAACTTACTTCCCGTTTGGCCATGCGATATGGTATCATGATATGGAATTATGAAATGGTATCATGATATGGGATCATGCGATGAAATTGAAGTTTTGATTGTGTTGGTGTGACAATTTAATATTAATAAAAATATATATTATATGTCACATTATATATCATGTTATGTATACTGATGGACATTACATTTATGCCTCTTTACTCTCATCAATTGTGGAAGAAAGTGATCATTAGGTTTTAGTAACTTATGTAACCATCAACTCTTCATTTCATCCATTATTCTATATTTATCTCTTGTAACTTATGTAACATTTGAGCCATTCATTTGGAAAATTTACTATCCACTATCTCCTATTCATTGCAAGGAAGAATTCATCACCTATAAATTTTGTAGTCTTCATTTGTGTTGAGATACAAGAAGAAACAAGAGAAGTATAAGAAAATATAGAGTGAAAAAGATGAGTAATATTATATTTAGGTTTGTGTAGTGAAAGAGAGAGTTTAGACATAGAAAATGTTCTAAGTCTTCAACTATATTCACTATACAAAAGAGAGTATTATATGTTGAAGGAAGGTGTTCTTTTGTGGAGCTTTGGACTCTTCAACTAATCTAGAGTTGTTTGAGTTATACACTGTTGTTCGGCTGTTGTATCCTGGAGGGGAAAAGTCAAGAGTTATACTGCTGGACCGGTGTAGATTATGCCGCAGTGGGCTTGAATCTCCTTATAGAGAGCGAGATATCTGTGTCTCAGCCTAAAGATTTGTTTATACATTTTTGTTCATTTTCTTTCAACTGTAATTTATTGTATTTGTGGTATATTACACCAACAAATTTAAGGAGACTCATATTTTGTTACAGTTTAAAAAAATGTGGATATCAAGATAGGGATCTCAACATCATTCCACTCAAACGTCGCTCTCTTCAAGAGATGGAAAAGAAGATGTGTACGGTAAGTATTTTTTTACTTGCTCAAAAGTGAAGAAAAGGTAAAGAAAAAACTTTACCTAGTATTTTCAGGAATAAAGTGAATCTACTTTTCATGAAAAAATTAATGATGTTTGAATTCTTGAAATATTGAGGGTTCATGAAATAAAAAAAAGTCATTGTGAAATTGTGATTTTTGCATCTTTGAAAAAATGCTCTAAAAGAGTGTTACAAGTGCATATATATTACTTGTGGAATAAATCACATGTTATTATTTGGTTATAATGTGTGTTGACACCCAATTTTGACCTTCCCCAGTAGGAATTAATTAATGAGCTTCTTAAATTCTCAAACAATTTAAAATAATTGGTTTTTATAAATTTGGGAAGTTTACAATTAAATTAATTATTTTATTTTTTGTTAAGATTAAGAAGCTCGCTAAATTAATTGATGTGAATTCATCCTATTAATCAATTGCTTTAAACCATTCAAATAGAAAATTTTGGACTTTGCATTTGTCCCACATCGCTTCTACATCTATTTTGAACTAAAAATTGGTCCTATATAAGCCCCTCTTCATTGCACCAAAGGGGGGGGAAGAAAAAAAAAGAAGAAGAAAAGAGAGGATACCAAAGAGTACCCAGAAATTTTTTCGGAAATTCTTGGTTCCATAGTTTAATATTTTTAAAATATTTTGCGTCTGTTTGAGTTTGGAGAGGTGGTGGAATCGTCTCCGTCAAACTCGTAGTCTCGGTTCGCTGCCCAGAATCAGGTAACTTTTTAATTTTGTATTTATTTATTCATTTATTCATTATTTATTTATTTATTTATTTATTTATTATTTATTTATTTATTTATTTATTTATTATTTATTTATTTAATTATTTATTTATTTATTTATTTATTTATTTATTTTTATTTATTTATTTATTTATTTATTATTTTTTTTATATGCATATATGTATACATATATATAATTTGTCAATTACCCAATTTGCTAACTATTTGGATCTTAAGTTTAATTAGTATTAACGTTTAGTTGCTATTACTGTCATACTTCTATGTGTGTATTAATTTGCCGTAGCAAATTGATTTCGTTTTACATCATGGTCTAAAATATTTATTTAGTTATTCATGCATCATTGTTATATTTAATTCTAAGATTATTACATATTTTGGATATTACTGCTTCTCTATTATGTGTACTTTTAGATAAAATTAACGGTATCATTGCCTTCTCTTATCCAATCTATTTATTTATTTACTCATTTTGGCTTTAGATGTTACGTTGCAATCTGCTTAGGTACATTCATTACTTTAGAATCGTTTAATCTTCTTTAAGATATGATTTAGAGATATTATTTTCAAGTGCTAATTTTTATTTTTGCTTTTCATTGCATGTAAAATTCGTCCGAGTTTCAACGTGAACTCTCACCCTCTCCTTTGCATTCCATGAGAAGAGCCGTAAAGGCTCAAAGTTCCTCTTTTCCAGTCAACCTATTAAGCCGATGGAAGGGTCCCCGGATTTAAAGAATTGAAGAAAGTCGGAGAAGATGAATTAGAAGACCCGTTTTATATTTTGCATTTTCGTATTGTATCTATTTTAAGGCATTAGCCCTTGTCGTCTTTTACTTTACTGTATTTATTTAGTATTAATTATTTGCTTAGTCTAGGACAGGTACGAAAGGAAATGGGTCAAAAACCCAAAACAGGTGGGTCCAAAAATCGGTCAAGGCGGACAGAGAACCCGATTTTGGACCCAATTCTCTTTCCCTCTCTCTCTTTATTTCTCTCTTTTACTTTATTTGCTTATTTGTTTGCATACTTGTCGTTAATTTTAAAAGTTAGAAAAATCTGAATCCCCGCGAATGTCGTAAATGTTTTTATCAACTCAAAATTAAAATAATTTTGCAAAATGAAATGACCTAAAAATAAGTTAGTATTTCAACTCTCTACTTCTAAATATTTTATTCAAGTCAAGATAAAAGCAAAGTTTTAGCCAAATTTGTTAGTTGCTGGAAAACCGTTTTAGACGGATGTTTTAGGTGCCTAACACCTTCCAAAAAATTAATTTGAATCCCCGAACCCTTTAAATGTTTTCAAGCAATTTTCTCTGTTAAGTTATTTGAAAGCAATAGTTTTCTTGATTTTTCTTCAAAAATTAAGTGGCGACTCTAAAAAACTGAAAACTCTTATAAAAGGTTAAATTTTTGATAAAACAGAATGGCGACTCCGCTGGGGATTTGGAGGATTCTAACCTTAAAACTAACATTATTTGGCTATTTGTGATAAATCGTTGACTTATTTAGTTTATCTTAGTTTTTGAATTGTTGCATTTTCATGGCATCTTTCCGCCAAATGGCAAATAGTATGCATTAGGAAAACGGAAGTTATGTGGCTTTCCACGGCTTCTTTCAGAAATACACAAGAGTTTCATTTGGAAGTATCAAACGAATAGTTGGAATGCGGTCATCCGGTAGCTTCACCCCGTTGTTTGTCCGACTCGGGTAACCGTCAACTTGAAAATTATTCTAGTGAGCCTAAGATAGAGCAAAACCAAATTCAAATATAAGCATTGAACTAAGATGACCCAACGCCCAAGGCGTGTTGGGCTCATTAGATAGACCACCTTGAGTCCAAAAGGGCCTACGGCCTGAACGGGCGATCATATTTATTTGTTTAAATTTGAAGGATGTATACATCATCTGAAAAAATCATTGTCCTCGTGACAATGAAATATTTTAAATGACGTATACATCCCTCAAATCGCTAGGCTACCCTTGGCACAAAAGGGTCACATATTTGTTTAAAACGCGCAATAACCGTTTATGTGTTATAATTGTTTGTCTGATTATGTTGCTTCATTTGGATATGTTCTAGCCTACTGATTCTTGAAAAATATTTTCTAGAACTCCTTAAGCATAAATATCAAGTCACTATCGAAAGTACGTCCAAATACTCTTTGAGTCTTTAGTTTCCCAACGAAATTCAACATTTTTCTTTCAAAAATTACTCTCTCATATTAGAAAAAAGATTCAGCATTTAAAGTAAAAAAAAAAAAAAAAGAAGAGGTCGAACTACGTAGGACTTGAATTCTCTTTTGTGAGATACGTAGGCAGCCTTTCAAGATTCGGTTCCCATTCTGAGAAATTTTATATTTTCAACTCTTACAAAGAATTAGAGTTACATTTCAATCAAAAATCAGAAGAATCAATCGACTTTGTCCTGACTCAGGTCGATATTTTTGACTCACAATGCTAAAAATCAGAGAGACAAATTTCTGTCTATCTAATCATTTTTTTTTGTGGGTTAGTCTTTATTCAAATGAAGCGACTTTTGTGTGCTTACAGCTTTGTGTGATATCTTGTATTACCTACTACCTACACAAACTAACACATTTGTTATTTGAGTTATTTTTCTTTGTCAGGTACTCGAAACTGATTTGTGTTGATTAGTTGTTGAACATTTAAAGTTTTCAAAGATTACTTTCCCAATCGAAATTTATTGAAAGAAAGAAGAAAAATGACTGAGAATAATGAGAATACAAGCCTGACTGAAGTTGCTATAGTTCAACCGCCTGTCGTCGAACAAAATGAGTTAATTGCACAGTTGATGCAACAGATTACTGAGTTGAGGGTTGAGCTCCAGAAAAAACAAGATATGTCAATTCCGACTCTCAATGTCAGCACTCTAGGCAATGGAAGGATTCCACTCCATTTTCCTTCTCTGACTTCAAATTCGGGACATGTCCTAAATAACCCACCCTCCAACCCTACTCAAAATCCTTCTACCATTGACCTAACCACGTCAAATCTTTATCACGCCAGCACTTCATATCAAGCACTGCATCCTTTTCAGAACCTGAATACCAATCCTCAAGTTTTTCCTCCTCTTCAAAATCAAAACTCAAATAACTCTCAAATACTCCCTCCATTTCAGAGCTCAAACATCAACAATCATCAAACACCCCCTTTCATTATCAAACCCCTTCTATAGACACTCAAAATCCACAAAACTCTCAACCCTTACCTTCGAAAGTCACTTTTAATATCCAGTTCGAACCAAACCACATCTTCACTATACTTCATATTCCGAACTTAACCACTACGAAGAGAAGGAGAAGGAGTGGAGGGCAAAAGAGGAAAAGACTAAGCAGATCATGAAGGAGGAAATTGCGAAAGTGATAAAAGAATTTGATTACGCTTCAGAAGAGATGGGGCTGAGTTATGAAAATTTATGCATTCATCCGAATTTGGATCTTCCAGAAGGATTTAAAGTGACAAAGTTTATCACTTTTAATGGAACTGGAAATCCTTTAGCACATCTAAAGATTTATTGTGATCAACTTGTGGGAGTTGGCAAAAATGAAGCATTGTTGATGCGTCTCTTCAATCGAAGTCTAAGTGGAGAAGCTTTGGAGTGGCTTACGTCACAAGAACTGAAACAATGGAAAAGTTGGAATGCACTCGCAAAGGATTTCATGGAAAGATTCTGACATAATGTAGAAGCTGCCCCAGATCGCTACTACTTGGAGAAGATCAAACAGAAGTCTATAGAAATTTATCGAGAGTACGCTCTTCGTTGGAGAAAAGAGGCCGCAAAAGTTCAACCTCCCATGTCCGAACGTGAGATCACTGAAATGTTCATTCGAATTCAAAAGCCTGAGTACTATGAAAGAATGTTATGTATGATGGGACAAAAATTTGTCGAGATCGTCAAAGTGGGAGAAGCTTTGGAAGATGGTTTCAAGACTGGAAAGGTCACCAACATTACCGCATTGCGATCTAATGGAAAATATACCAGAATTAGTGATATGGATACATCAAAAGGAAAAACAGAGGAGGTAGGTATGGTCACGGCTACCCATATGCAGTCAGCTTCCCAAAGGAAATATCAAAATCATAATGTCAATCAGGAAAAAATTTCCCGTCCAAACTTTAGGAAGGCTCCTAAGGTATTTACACCATTAAGGGAATCTCAAACTCAACTTTATGAAAGGTTGAAAGCAATGGGTATGCTCTATCCTATAGAAGGAAGATCAGCTAATCCTTTGGGGAAATTTTACAGAGCTGACCATAGATGTGCTTATCATTCTGGAGCTGTTGGACACGACACAGAGAATTGTTCAACCCTCAAGCACAAGATTCAAAACATGATCAACAACAATTTGATCAATATTGATTAAGCCTTTCCAAATATCTTTGAACAGAATCATCTGAAAATATTCGTCATCAAATGGTTGGAAAGAAATATGCCCAACGTCGTCCAGAGTTCTGCCTATAAAGCTATATTATTTCTTTTAAAAATGCACATTTTATCTCATTTGTCCATTTTGTCACACCTCCCCTTGTAATGAACTACGTCTGACCTGAATTCTCAAAAATGAGATACGTAGGAGGCCTGTGTCAGCTTCGGTCATTTTCTTATTAAAATTTTCTATTTTTGGTTAACATTTGAGTGGGGAACTACATTTGACCTGATTCCTACCTCAACGGGATACGTAGGCGCCACAATGGCTCGGTCATATACCCAGTAAGATTTCCATTTTCACTTTATAAAGGAAACTGGGACAGAATTTTTGAGAGGATCTCAAAAATTCATTTGAAGATGGACTTCTTCAACAAGTCAAAACAGAAGACCAAAATGCTACGGAGTTAGCTTTGGGTGGATCTCAGAAAATTACGATAATCAAGTTTGCAACTAGGATCTCAAAAAAATGCCACAAATGTTATTTGTTAATTATTGAGGCAAACTGGGACAAAATTTTGAGGAGGGACCTCAAAATTCTTGAATGGGCAACCTCAGAATGAACAAAGCAAGTTACGAGAGTCAAATATATGTCAGACCGGGACATAATTTTTGAGGAGGGTCCCAAAAAAAAAAAAATCCATGAACACTGATTTATCAAGGAAGGACGAGCATATAAGTCAACCGCATGAAGGAGAATGGATACAAGACCAACACAAATCAGTTTTTCCAAACTAAGAATTTTTCTTTGAATGCAGGAACAACGAAGTCACAAAACGACAATGTCAAAACTGCAAAGCATGGAAAATGACATCATTTACGCCTCTCGTGGCCTCATCAACATCACTAGAAAACTTTTCATCTCAAGTTTTCTTCATTTTATTACGTTAGCTCAAGTGATTTATACACAATGTCTTTTTATGTTGCAGGAATATTGAAGCCAAACACTAATAGATTCTTTCAAAGTTGTAAGAAACAAAGTGTTGGATGATCACTAGCCACGAGTCATGATTGAAGTTATAATCAGACTCATCAAAACCTAATCTCGATAAGTCAAATAACTTAATCTAGTTATTTATCTTTACTTTTATTCTTTACTTCATCGTCAATACTGACGTTTGGTGTCGAGCTTTGCAGGTGATAGTATGAGTAAAGCCAGTATCGTATGTGAAATCGATATCAGATCTGAAGATGATCAAAAGTAACACTATCTTAGAAGTGTTGCAAGGAATCAACGAGTCCATCACATCACAAATATGTTGGTGACAACAATATTTCCCTGATAGTCGGAGTTATCGAATTGTTACAAGTTTTTGTTAACAATTAGAAACGTCAACAACAAACTTAAGTTTTGTTGAGTTTGTCATGGAAGGCAAAAGTGTCTTTAATCTTCATGTGAATGAATTAAGTCATTCACCTCGATAATTCTGTCTTTTAAAGAGAGAATCGTAGTCTCGACGTGCATATACGTCAATTTAGTATGTTCGTCGCGTAGCAATTTAGGCGTACGTGTTTCTTGATTATTGTCAGAGTCAAAATTATAATTTATTGGGTATCCACCCCATAAGTGGATTATGTGCTTTGATTGGCCAATCAAAGACTTTGCATATAGTTTTGTTGGGCGATCCACCCCATAAGTGATTCATATATTTGTTTTTCCATTTCAGGTTCCTATTCTTGAATTATATTGGAATATTATCGAGCATCCACCTCGTTACAGTTGGAATATTATCGAGCATCCACCTCGTTACAGTTGGAATATTATCGAGCATCCACCTCGTTACAGATGGAATATTATCGAGCATCCACCTCGTTACAGTTGGAATATTATCGAGCATCCACCTCGTTACAGTTGGAATATTATCGAGCATCCACCTCGTTACAGTTGGAATATTATCGAGCATCCACCTCGTTACAGTTGGATATTATCGAGCATCCACCTCGTTACAGTTGGAATATTATCGAGCATCCACCTCGTTACAGTTGGAATATTATCGAGCATCCACCTCGTTACAGTTGGAATATTATCGAGCATCCACCTCGTTACAGTTGGAATATTATCGAGCATCCATCTCGTTACAGTTGGAATATTATCGAGCATCCACATCGTTACAGTTGGAATATTATCGAGCATCCACCTCATTACAGATGGAATATTATCGAGCATCCACCTCGTTACAGTTGGAATATTATCGAGCATCCACCTCGTTACAGTTGGAATATTATTACAGTTGGAATATTATCGAGTCTCCACCTCGTTACAGTTGGAATATTATCGAGCATCCACCTCGTTACAGATGGAATATTATCGAGCATCCACCTCATTACAGTTGGAATATTTTCGAGCATCCACCTCGTTACAGTTGGATAATTATTGAGCTAGCTAGCTTGTTGCAAAGATCACTAGAGTTTGCCATGCAGAAAATAAGCAATGACATCTCCGAATCCTCAACAAGTCAAGACTGAATATATTTTGATATTTGCAACTGAGATAGAATTTTTGAGAGGATCTCAAAATTTCACGATTTGCTTAGCGACAGTTGAAAGATAAGTCGATACTGTTAACTGGGACAGAAATTTTGAGGATGGCCTCAAAATTTCAGACATGGGTTTATCAACAAGTCTAGATTGGCTTTGAATACTCCCCATCGCATAATCAGATATACCTCCAAGAATCAGGCTCAGAGAAGTTCGCTAAGCCTGACGTGACATGACACTTGGCAGTGACCTTTTTCAAAATTCAGTTTTAGAAATCTGCTTTTTTTAAAGTGTTTCTTTTATGTTTCCTTTGTTTTGGCATAAAGTATTTTGTCTTATTTGTCAATAGTTGAGAGATCAGGAAGATCAACCGGAGATAGCAGAACAAGGGAACAGGCAACTGAAGAAATCGACACAGATCAGTTCATTTTAAAACTAACGATTTTTCTGTGGAAAAGGCTTATAATATTGCTCAGAAATCAGCCAATTTCTCTGATCGATGAATATGGAGGAGTCGAGGGAGGAGAAATCTCTCTCAAATTAACGATGTTCCTGAAGACGCAATAATTATTTTATTGCTTATACCAGGGGCTTGGGAATATGATTTGTTTATTTCAGTCAATTTCCAACAACATGAAGTCTATAAAGAACGTCCAGCTAGATTCGAAGGATGACATCAAGAGCAAATATCCATGCATCGCGAGTCAATATTCATGCATCGCAGAAGATCATGCATTGCGAGTCAATATTTATGCATTGCGGAAAATCATGCATTGCGAGAAGATATTCATGCCTCGCAGAAAATTATACATCGTGAGAAGGTTTCATTCCTCACTAAGATTATACATCGCGAGAAGATTTCATACCTCGTTGAAATTTATGCATCGCAAGAAGATTTCATACCTTGCGGAATTTATGCATTGCGGGAAGATATTCATGCCCCGGAGAAGATCATGCATCGCGAGTCAATATTCATGCATCGCGGAAGATCATGCATCGCGAGTCAATATTCATGCATTGCGGAAGATCATGCATCGCGAGTTAATATTCATACATTGTGGAAAATCATGCATCGCGAGTTAATATTCATACATCGCGAAAAGATACCCATGCTCCGCAAGGAATCATGCACTGCCATAAAGGGAATCGGGCATCTGAAGAAATCTTCACCCATCGGCATCAACTGCATCATTTTATTTTTGATAAAAGTAAACATCAAGAAGAACATCAAAGAGGACATCAAGATAAATATCAGCACAGTGCATCTATTTTTATTTATTTCAACATCAAATGAAGAATACATTGAAGATTGCATTACATACATAAGACATAAGCTCTATTTGCTTTACGTCAAACCGATCGAGTGGATGTCAAATGTCGAGGAGAAAAATTAAATGTCGACATGGTAAAAGACATTGTCTCCCTTTTTGATTGAGTTTTTATGCTGACGAGTTTTATCTCAGTCTTTATCGAGAGCATCCGAAAGGATGAATTCTCCAAAAACAAACCACAGGTGCGGACTGCATCAAAAAGGATGCAGCACAACATGGAACTTTTTCTTAGCAGCGAACTGGGACATAGTCCAAAGAGGAGTATCAAACACTTAGGACGCGAGCAGAGGGACGACTTCCACCACAATCAAACCACACCCCTATCAGAAGGCATGTGGGTTTTTCTTTAGGTTTTGTCAGTTTCGGTCTCGCATCCGGAAATTTTGATCTACCGGAAGCAAGTGTCCAATCTGAGTGAGAATGCGCCGAGAGCTTTGGAAATTATGTCCATGTGAGTTCTTAATTATGGGTGTGAAGTGCACCACATTCATGGCTAAGAGGTTACAAGCCTCCTTTTCATACTCAGTTTAATTTGTCACTCGTCCAGAGCCAAAGGTTATCTAGCATAATAGATTTCCTTTTCAACCGATTGAGTCGAACTACAAACAGCCTGATTCCTATGGTTTAAGGATATGTAGGCGAGCTCAATGTTGAAAACTCGGTTGTATTCCAACATTCGCTCTCGAATTTTATTCTCGAGCATTTCGATACCTTCATAATTCAGTATCGAGATGACTTTGGAATTATTTCAAAATCGTGCGTTAAATCAAGCGTATCGAACTACAAGTGGCCTGAATTCTCATATAGCCTGAGATATGTAGAAAACCCATTTTCAGGGCTCGGCCATAATTTCTAAAGTTCGTACCAGATCCCTTTTCTTAAAAGATGAATATATGGTTGGTCAAAATTGGCTTGGTCAATTTCATTTTCCTCGAATTTCTTACATCAATCCAAGTAAAATGAGGGACAGTTGTTGACACCCAATTTTGACCTTCCCCAGTAGGAATTAATTCATGAGCTTCTTAAATTCTCAAACAATTTAAAATAATTGGTTTTTATAAATTTGGGAAGTTTACGATTAAATTAATTATTTTATTTTTTGTTAAGATTAAGAAGCTCGCTAAATTAATTGATGTGAATTCATCCTATTAATCAATTGCTTTAAACCATTCAAATAGAAAATTTTGGACTTTGCATTTGTCCCACATCGCTTCTACATCTATTTTGAACTAAAAATTGGTCCTATATAAGCCCCTCTTCATTGCACCAAAGGGGGGAAGAAAAAAAAGAAGAAGAAAAGAGAGGATACCAAAAGTACCCAGAAATTTTTTCGGGAATTCTTGGTTCCATAGTTTAATATTTTTAAAATATTTTTGCGGCTGTTTGAGTTTGGAGAGGTGGTGGAATCGTCTCCGTCAAACTCGTAGTCTCGGTTCGCTGCCCAGAATCAGGTAATTTTTTAATTTTTTATTTATTTATTTATTTATTCATTTATTCATTATTTATTTATTTATTTATTTATTTTTTATTTATTTATTTATTTTTTATTTATTTATTTATTTATTTATTTTTATTTATTTATTTATTTATTTATTTATTATTTTTTTATATGCATATATGTATACATATATATAATTTGTCAATTACCCAATTTGCTAACTATTTGGATTTTAAGTTTAATTAGTATTAACGTTTAGTTGCTATTACTGTCATACTTCAATGTGTGTATTAATTTGCCGTAGCAAATTGATTTCGTTTTACATCATGGTCTAAAATATTTATTTAGTTATTCATGCATCATTGTTATATTTAATTCTAAGATTATTACATATTTTGGATATTACTGCTTCTCTATTATGTGTACTTTTAGATAAAATTAACGGCATCATTGCCTTCTCTTATCCAATCTATTTATTTATTTACTCATTTTGGCTTTAGATGTTAAGTTGAAATCTGCTTAGGTACATTCATTACTTTAGAATCGTTTAATCTTCTTTAAGATATGATTTAGAGATATTATTTTCAAGTGCTAATTTTTATTTTTGCTTTTCATTGCATGTAAAATTCGTCCGAGTTTCATCGTGAACGCTCACCCTCTCCTTTGCATTCCATGAGAAGAGCCGTAAAGGCTCAAAGTTCCTCTTTTCCAGTCAACCTATTAAGCCGATGGAAGGGTCCCCGGATTTAAAGAATTGAAGAAAGTCGGAGAAGATATTTAGAAGACCCGTTTTATATTTTGCATTTTCGTATTGTATCTATTTTAAGGCATTAGCCCTTGTCGTCTTTTACTTTACTGTATTTATTTAGTATTAATTATTTGCTTAGTCTAGGACAGGTACGAAAGGAAATGGGTCAAAAACCCAAAACAGGTGGGTCCAAAAATCGGTCAAGGCGGACAGAGAACCCGATTTTGGACCCAATTCTCTTTCCCTCTCTCTCTCTTTATTTCTCTCTTTTACTTTATTTGCTTATTTGTTTGCATACTTGTCGTTAATTTTAAAAGTTAGAAAAATCCGAATCCCCGCGAATGTCGTAAATGTTTTTATCAACTCAAAATTAAAATAATTTTGCAAAATGAAATGACCTAAAAATAAGTTAGTATTTCAACTCTCTACTTCTAAATATTTTATTCAAGTCAAGATAAAAGCAAAGTTTTAGCCAAATTTGTTAGTTGCTGGAAAACCGTTTTAGACGGATGTTTTAGGTGCCTAACACCTTCCTAAAACATTAATTTGAATCCCTGAACCCTTTAAATGTTTTCAAGCAATTTTCTCTGTTAAGTTATTTGAAAGCAATAGTTTTCTTGATTTTTCTTCAAAAATTAAGTGGTGACTCTAAAAAACTGAAAACTCTTATAAAAGGTTAAATTTTCGATAAAACAATGTGATAATTTTTAGATCTAACATGAGAGTTTTAAATAAATTATGAAAACCATTCTGAGTAGTCATTTAACATGAAATGTTATAGTGAGATAAATTTCATTCTTGAAATAAAAAAAAAAAGATGAAATTTTCCTTGTCAAGTCACATAATATGGAAATAATTATGAAATGCAATTTTGTTGGTTGTGTGAGTCTTGGAACTCCTTTTGATTCAATTGTGTAAGAAAGTTGTGATAAATAAAAACAAATAGAGTTTGCTAGTCTAATAAAAATATGAGCTGTGACTAACAATTTGACTTGATAATGTGTTTGCAGTACAAGTACTTTGAAGGTACAAGCAAACTAGATGAGAAAAAAATTTGGTGTTATTTTGTGGGATGAGAAGTAAATTATTTTTTGCTATCTCTATTATGAAGGTTGAAGTAACAACAATAAATAAATTAAACTTCAACTAGTGAAAAAGTGAATTGAAACACTTTATTTTGAGAAAATATTTTTTCTAATTTTGATCAAATGTGAAAGCACCAATATAGTGGTTGAATACAAAATCAATACTATAACGGTAAATTTAGACTCATGAGGAGAAAAACACAGTATTGTGCGATCATATTGATCGTTGGTATACCATCAATGTTGATTGTGTTAAAACTTGTGATAATCTTGCAGATTCATGAACCAAGGCTTTAGCAAGATAAAAAGTCTGAAGCACATCGAGGGGGATGAAAATTAAAGCTCATAAATTCTGAGTCATATATGAGGAAATCCAACTTGGACACTAGAGATCCTATAACAAGGTTCAATGAGAAGAACAAATCATATGATGACTTGTTGTGAGATGCACAACTGTTAATTTTATTCAATCCCTATGATGTGAGTGCATTTATCCTGTAATTATTTGTGTAGGTTGAGTCTTTAAACTCTTAATGAAAGTCTGTACCTCGTATGAGTGGGGTGTCAAATTATAGGAGCACCCTTGACAGATTTCTCCAATGTGAATATGAAAGTAGGTTGCTTTCTATAAGAATGGGCTTGTTCTCAAAAACACTCATGAAATCGGGATAGCACAAAGTCGTAACGTGCTGGCTATTAAAGCTTATGTCAACACCTTGATTATTGTGTATAAGCAGTAATTCTTTATTTCCGTTAAGCAGTCATTGTTCAGGTCTGAGACCACTACTGAATCTGGAGTAAAGGTCATTGTTTTACTAAGTGAAGGTTCAATGCAGAGCACACCTTCATTATGCATAATAGTCTACCTTCAACTAAGTTGTGAAAAACTCACTTATCTTAATATTAAAATGAGTGGGGGATTGTTGGTGTGACATATAATATTAATAAAAATATATGTTATATGTCACATTATATATCATGTTATGTCTATTGATAGACATTACATTTGTGCCTCTTTAATCTCATCAATTGTGAAAGAAAGTGAACATTAGTTTTTAGCAACTTATGTAACCACCAACTCTTCATTTCATTCATTATTCTATATTTATGTCTTGTAACTTATGTAACATTTGAGTCATTCATTTGGCAAATTTACTATCCATTATCTCTTATTCATTGCAAGGAAGAATTCATCACCTATAAATAGTGTAGTCTTCATTTGTGTTGAGATACAAGAAGAAACAAGAGAAGTACAAAAAAAAATAGAGTGAAAAAGATGAGTAGTATTATATTTAGTTTTGTGTAGTGAAAGAGAGAATTGAGACATAGAAAATGTTCTAAGTCTTCAACTATATTCACTATACAAAAGAGAGTTTTATTTGTTGAAGGAAAGTGTTCTTTTGTGGAGCTTTGGACTTTTCAACTAATCTAGAGTTGTTTGAGTTATACATTGTTGTTGGGTTGTTGCATCCTGGAGGGGGAAAATCAAGAGTTATAGTGCTGGACCGGTTGCATCCTGGAGGGGAAAATCAAGAGTTATACTGCTGGACCGGTGTAGATTATGCCGCAGTTGGATTGAATCTCCTTAAAGAGAGCAAGATATCCGTGTCTCAGCCTAAAGATTTATTTTATACATTTTTGTTCATTTAATTTCAATGTAATTTATTGTATTTGTGGTCTATTACACCATCAGTTTGGACATGCGATATGAAATTTTGGTGTTGTATATTTTCTCATAAACATAAAAATCCATAAGTTCTAAAACTATTAAAACAACCCCAATTGTTTATTCAATCTTATCAAATAAACAAAAAATTATAAAATCGCATCATAAATTTGTAATGACCCTCAAAGTGAAATAGGTCAAACTAGAGCTTCGGAGTGTTTCATGAGTTAATAATGTATTAAAATAATAACTTTTAGCAATAGAGGTAATGAGGTAAGTTTGATAGGTTTGGAAGTCAAACATCAAGGGACGACCAAGATGTTCGACGACTAGACGTCTATGTGCTTGTGTGTAATTTTGTGTCTTTGCATGTTTGTTGTATTTTTTGGGGTTCTATTTGATAGGATAAGATCATAAGACCTAGATGATAATGTTTAGGGTTTGACGTTCGGGTACGACTCCCCAAGGGACACCCTAAGGGTCCTTGATGAGGACCCAAGACTTGGCAAGAAAGCTGTCAAGCATTGCCCAAATGACGACCCTAGTCGACGGGCAAGATTGAATGACGCCCCGTCGTTTGGGGGCATAGATCCACACTTAGTTATGGGATCTAAGAACCTAATAAATGACTCTCTGAGCCAAACGACTCCCAGCAGGATGAGTATTCGTTCAAACGACGCCCAGTAGATGGGTCCGTCGTTTGGAAGCCTGCAAAAGTTGTCTGCAATTCGGCCATGCTTGGGGTGTTTTGGTAAATTCATCCCAAGTTTTTAAAAAGGTATTGACGGTTGTTTTAAGTTTTTTTTAGGTATTTTAAGTTAGTTTATACTCCTAGAACCTAAGTTAGTCTTCACTTTTCAAAACCAAAACCTCTCACCCAAGAAAAACTCTCTCAAAACCCCATTGAAGCTTGAACTAAAGGTAGAACTTGGATTGAAGGTTTTGGGTGATTTATTCACCAAATCTCGTGGCTTTTCAAAAAGGTTTTCAAATTCCTAAATTCTTCTATTTTGAATTCTAAGTATGGGTTCTTGCATAAAAATATTTTAATGAATGAAATATGATATTTTTCAATGTTAGTTAATGATTTTACGGTCAAAAACTCAATGAACCCATGAATATGCCAATCCTCAATTTTTAACTTATGAAGTGGGTTTAATGTATATGATAAGATAATGCTAGAGTTGTGTTTCTTATGTCGTATTGTGACTTACCTACTACCTTTGTGCTTTATTATGATGATTTTATGGAGAATTGAGAAAAGGTGGTAAAGGCTTGGATGAAGGGTAAGTTGATCTATCTTGCTTAGTTCTTATTGAATTGATCTTATGTGTGTGTGTATTGTCATTATGTCCTTGAAGACATTGAGATGTTATAATGTATAAGCATGAGTTGTGTTTTAATTCGTTTTTGAAAAATAATTTTTTTATAGGTTTTCGAATTTTTTAGACTCGCCATTTAATTTTTAAAGTAAAATCAAGAAACTTTTGTTTTCAAAATACTTAAACAGTAAATCGATTTGAAAACTAAAAGGGGGTTCCGAAATTCTTATTTATATTTTAGAAAGGTTTTTACGACACCTAAAATATTCGTTAAATCGCGATTATCCTACAACTAATTTATTTGGCTAAAAATATTCTAACTTAATTTTTGAGATAAAAAATATTTGAAGTTGTTTGAAAAAAGGAAGTTGAATTTTAATTTGTAAAATTTATTTTAAGCATATTTACTTATTTGATTTAATCGAGTCGTTAAAACAAAGTGACGTCTTATGGGGGATTTGAATTTTTCTAACCTTAAAACTAATACTAAGTATCAATCGCAAGTAAACGATAAAGTAAAGAGAGAGTTGGGTCCAAATCCCATTTCTGTCCGCCTGGACGGGTATTTGGACTCATTTCGCTTTGGATTTTTAACCCATTTCAATTTTGTATCTGTCCTAAGTTCTAGCAAAATTGTACAAAGATGACAAGGGCTTAGGCCCAATTTTAACAAAATACAACATTAAGCAAACAAAAAGTTGGCTTTTGGCCACACGACTTCAACTCTTCAGTTGACTTCATATCCTCTAATTTTGGGGGATCTGTTCGTCGATTTTAAGGTTGGGAGATTCGATGGAGAATTTGAGCATTTACGGCTCTCTCGAAATGCAAGAGGGGAGGCAATAGTTCATGGCGAACTCAGATGGTTTTTACATGCATAAAAAGGGAAAGGAACATTAGCATACAACCTAACCAAACGGACAGTAAAAAAGAACATACTAAATTATGCAAAGAGAAGAAATGATGCCAAACAGAAAGCTAAAAAAATGACTAAAGAACATGCTGATCGTTCCAACTAAATTAATTAACATGGTAGTTATCTATATGCACTACAGTTATCAAAATCAAACTTCACTTAACTAAATAAAATATTATAATGAACAATATCTTTTATGAGAATTAAGTAAAAGGTGAGCCAACAAGAAACCTACAGACATTACTAGCATATGCATAAGCTGGGGAGGAAACGTAACAAGCTAAAAAATAAACATGATAGACAAGTCTCACATACTACTCCTTTTTTAAAAAATAAAATAAAATAGTACAATTCAACACATATAAAGTAAGTGACATGCTACAAGCTGCTGAAATTATGCCAAATATTTAACTATAATTATCTATCAATTAGACAAAATAAAGAAAGAGACTTCCCATATATTAGTTAGACCTCATATTCCACACATATAAAGTAAGGGAAAGAACTAATTCAAATAGAAATGGATTCACTGTTAAAGAGATTTGACTGACATTAACATGAACTCAAATCACAACAACTACAAATTCTCGTATTTAAATAGAATACTCAAGAAGCCTACCAGATGGTAACTCGGGAATAGAATATAAACATAGCTAATTTCTAGAGCTTTTTGACTAAAACTTCAGTAAGCTTAATCATCCCATAGGACTTGCACCAACTATAAAATTAGTCAAAATATATCCCAACACATTAACACCTCCCTTGAATGCAAGAACAAGAAGAGGACATAGCTACCAATTTAAACAATGACGAAAAGATCTTACTAATCTTGAAAACATTTTAGATACATTAATAACACACACACAAAAAAAAAAAAAAAAATCTTTACAGCAACAAATCTTCGGGACTAGTAATTGAATAACAAAGTAAGCAAGAGAACTTAATGCCAACTAACAGTGAAAAAATTAGAGTTCAAAACAGCTTAGAAGACTAAAACACTATGCTATTTATTGAAAATCAATTTTAATAAATAAATTGTCTAGGCCAAGGAAAGCCGGTCTCTACCCAAAAAAAAAGAAGGCCCAAAAAGTTACAATCAAATAGTCAAAGTCGAGAAAGACACGCTAGAATGTGATCAACATAGCTAAAACTAATCAGCTAGCACCAAAACTAAACATGAACTAAAATATCACTAAGAACATGAGACAGTAACAGAAATTTTAGGCAAGACGAAGTGGATACTTAATCGACCATAATATAGAATAACTAAAATATCACTAAGAACAACTAAACGAAAAGTATAGAACAACTACGAATCCAACAAAAAACAAAGCTAAGAAGAGACGTTTACCTTTGTTGGGGCAGCGAACGGGAGAAAGATACGTTTAAAGAATGAAAACAGAGGAATCAAACTAGACTAGGACTGATTCCCTGTTATCATTCTTTAAACGTATCTTTTATCTATTTTTCAAGCTTTTTCCTTAGTATTAGTTGAACTTAATCGTTGATTTTTATCGCCTCTTTTCTCAAAAAATTTCTTCCAACCTTTTTTCTCTGTTCTCCCAAAAATATTTTGGCCACTTTTTCCCTAAAACTCTTTTCCATAAAAAAAACAAAAGTCAGACGAGGGCTTAAATAGAGGAGATTTTTTGGGAAAATGGAGGGAAATCAGGACCAATTCCAAAATTCAAATTTTTTTCAATTCCCTTCTTCAGAGATGAGATTGCTAACAGCTAGAATTCGTACCTTTCTCAACGGAATGAGAATGGTATCCGTCCGATTTTCTGAGCAAAGGATGAAGAGCTACAAGATAAAAACACCTGGATTCGAGTACGAGCGGGAGAAGAGGACGACGCGCGATTGGGTTTAGTCGCTGCTGGACTTTCCGATTTCCTGTAGTCTGGGTCGATTTTTTGGGTTTGTCGCGTTGGAGGACAAACACGCGCAGGTGTCGGGTCGGTTGTACGCATTTGGGATTGTTGTGCGTATAGTTGGTGTTGTGTTTGCTAGAATGGGGTTGGGCTGGGTCTTTTTGGAATTGAAAGTGGGCTGGGGGGAATATTGGATTGGGCTGCTGGAAGTAAAGGGAATTGGGTTGGGTTTTTTTTGTATTAAGAAAAGGAAAAATTAGCAAATTAGTCAAAAAAATTAAACATATTAAGTAAAAACCTCCATATTTTAAACTAATTAGTAAAAATATCAAAAATGTCATTATTTTAAGAAAGATTGTGCATCCTAATTTACTTCCTATTTTATCTCACCTTAATTACACATTTTCCAATTAATTCTCTCTCATATGTTTTTAAAAAATAAAATATTTCTCTCTCTCATATTTTCATCTTCCAATTCTTCATTTCAAAAAAGCCTCTCTCTTCCTCTTTTTTTTTTTTTTTTTTTAGCATCTTTATTCGTTTTTTAAGATTTGTTTTATGATTTTATTTTTATTTAAATCGTTCAATTGTTTGTAGTTGAAATCACATTTATGATTTGATAAACTCTAAATCACTCTCCAATGGCAGAATCTAAGATATTCACAAGAATCTCATTGATTAAGGTATGCATCTTTATTCGATTATTAGGGTTGTTAACCAATTTTTTTTTTGTTTAAATCTTTCAAAAAAAAAAAATTTATTTAGTGTTTTGGATAATGAAAACCTCAAGGATCCCCTCTAATGGCCCTCTAAGAGGATTACAAGTGGTATCCCACTTAATCATCAATTTTCTAGATCGAAACATACACATTACTGATCATTGCTATTAATCAGTGTCGGCAGAATGGTGGCGTCATTGGTGTTTCTCACCACCGACCTCACAATCATCGACCACTCAGAACACAAATTAAATGATAAAAAAAAATAGTATTTTTATTTTGCTCATTTTGTATTTTAGTATCACATTGTAAACATACAGGTTTGTATTTTTTTTATTTTGTATTCATAGTAATGGTATACCAACAATGTCACATTTGTATTTCAATTGAAGTATTATTGTACCCATTTTATATTTCAATCTCACTTTTATTTCAAACTTAATTTTCAATGTCAATAAATTTGTATTTCTTTGTTATTATGTTTTTCATCATTATTGTATACCAACAATTTTGTATATTATGTGTTCACTTTACTATTCAAATTAAAATTGAACAAAACTGTATTTTTGTATCCAAGTTAAAAATGTATATATTTACAATGGTACTTGTATCATGTTTTGAGCAAATTTTCCTATTTCAATTGTAAGCTACGACCGCCAACAAAATCCTAACATAACAAAAATGTATTTTTTTTTCATTTGTACCTAAGTTAAAATAATATTTATTTACAATGGGACTCTTATCTTGTTTTGAAAAAAATTATATTTCGTGCATCACAATTTTATAATATGTTAGCCAACATATATGTATATTAAAGTAATATACAAATTGTATTCAGGTCAAACACTTATAAAATACATTACATTTATGATATTCTTTTCGATAAGGGATACAAAATAGTTCAAAAAATAGAAAACAAATAACTATAGAAAAAATGAAAATACAGTACAATTGTCATAATTTTTACGTTTGGGATACCATTTTGTTCAAAAAACTAAAAAGAATTAGCCAACGAAAAAGTCAGTCCTCAAACAATTCATTATTATCTTCGTATTCAACCAACAAAAAAATTCAACGAATCCGTCAAAACTCATTAATACTAACTTGTTCATAATACATACAATTTTGTATGTAAATAGATACGCTGTACAATTATGTAAAAAATTTCATATCAAATTTATAGTCAATTAGAAACACATTAAGAATGAAGCAATTAACTAATAATTGATCCAAATTGTATTTCATCAATTTTATCGAATTCCTAGTAAAAATTGCTTTTCGAAAGCTGCTTGTCAATGATTTTTTAACCTATTTCTTTTCAAATTTTCTAACCAAAAGAAAAAATGATTTTAATCCAAAAAAATTGACCAGAAATCAAGTATTATCAATTGAAAATTTATAATGAGAAATGTAGTCAATTATGTGAATTCCTTTGGCAGTTATCTTTTATTTTGTAACTAATGAATTTTTTTAGTGATTGTTCCTTTTTTAAATTATTCTCTCCCCTAAATTTCTCCTTTCTATTATTTAATAATTGTATTTTTTCAATAAAAGCAAATAATATAAACATTAAATAAGATACATAACAAACTAAAAATTTGACATTATTAATAAATACTGAAAGTGTTGACAATGGTTCCTATTAAATGTTAAAATAATGACATTTTGAAAAATTTCCCTATAGAAAAGGCCCAAAATCGATTTGGTTGAGATATTTACCTATAAATAAATTAATCAATAAGATTCTAAATTTTAACGAAATAAAATAATCGACTTGATTATAAAATAACAATAGCGAAAAAAATAAAAATAGAATGAAATGCAAACTATTATATAACTAAACTAGTTAGTAAAAGATTTAAACAAAGTAAAATCTTTCGAGACGATTTTCGAGTAATCATAAAATATACTAATCATATACATAATTATGTAAATCATATACATTATCATAAAATTATAAAAGTGATGAGATTAATCTAAAATAACTTACAAATATTTTAAACTTTATAAAATATAATTATTTCAAATCGTTTAGAATTAAGAAACTCGGTGATTGATTCATGTTATGGAGGTCAAAAATTGGGTGTCAACAAGTTGTATTGTGAAGTTGTCAATGTGTGTCTTGAAGATGCGCTGTCTAAATGAGGTATAATATGAATGTGAAGCATGATAGTGTGTGAATTATGATTATTGTAGCATGATTATGTGTAGAAGTCAAAGTTCTGAATATGGTGGTTATGTGAAGAGTGTTCTCACATATACTCTCACACACACTTCGAATGAATGAATGAAGTTAATCAATGAAAATGGGGGATTCTAGGGTAGAAATCATTCGTGAGTAGAGATGAAGTGTCTAACACCAACCCTACTATTCTAAGAACTCTAGTGAATGAAGAAGGGGGATTTTTGGAGTTGGACACTCTTCGTGAGTTGAGATGAAGTGTTTAGTAGCAACC
>JAJJBR010002784.1:68649-96698 GCA_022817965.1 Solanum lycopersicoides
ACCGAACTTGACTCGAACTCCTTCTCATGTTAGGACTCCTCCTTGCATTCATCTTTGAAAGAAATACTTACACACAGTTCACCTTAACTGAATAAGAAACTTTATTAATCACTAACTCCTTCTTCTACTTGGTTTCAACTTCCTTTTCTACTTCGAATTTGGAATTTCACGTGACAAGTTTCTACTTTTCAACTTCTTCAGGCTTTTGTCTCCTTCTTTACTTTTGCTTCCTAGTTTTTCTAGATTTCCTATTTGATTACGAAAAACTATTTTGCCTGCATACTCCTTTATAAAATGGAAACTTTATGTAATGGTTGCTTGTCGAAAAAGCAACACTTCCATAACTTTATAACTTTTAATTCGCGTGGTTGACGTTTCTCCTAATCCCAGTCAGATTCGGTCTGAAAAGCACATGTTGGCGCACCCGATTCTTTTCATCTATTCCTCTATTTGACAATTATCAAAATCTTTCTCGTTCTAACCACACTCAAAATTAGAGGGTCGAGGAAGTATTCAGAAAGGACCAATTCTTTAGATGTGGTGTGTAACTTTAATTAGCACTCAACTTTCTGCACGCCCCGAACTACCCCTGGGACGCGGACACGGAACCTAGGACCACAAGTGATCCCAAGCTAACCCTGCTGGCATGATCATGAGCATACTAAGAGATAATAAACTGTTGCGAAGCTAAATCATACTTAAAATGAAAAGATGGGGAATACCCATATTCTATAATTGAGATATTGAAAACTATGAGTTTAATACAAAAGAAATATTAACTCAATACTAAGCTGAATCTAACTATGTCTGAAATAAGCCTCTAAACTGGACTAGAAATACTGGGACAAGCCCCAGCTAAATCTAGCAAAAACTGAAACTAAATGACTAAAGACTGAAAAGAAACTCATGACTATTGTCCTCGGAGAATGAGGACTCACCACTGAATCTGCTGAACTGGAGATCGGAAATCGATCTATGCGTGATCTGGATGCTGAGAACCTGAACCTACATCACGAGAAGATGTAGCGCACGTATGCGTCAGTACTTGAAGGTACTGAGCATGTAGGATAGAGTAAAGCTGAAATAAAACATAACTGAACAAGCACAAAAGCAAGTATAATAATCTGAACATGATATACTGAATTTCTGAGCTAACTGAATGCAATGACCAATTTATAACATGCTGAAACTGAATACTGAATATACTGATAAATGGTCAATGCAGAAAGTCTGACTGAACTGTGGGAGCTACTAATAACCGATAATAAAACCACATGAGCTAAATGTGGAGTCCGATGTATACGCCCCATCGAGAGGACCCAATATACCCTGCCAAAGGTATAAAGGCATGCTGGCGTGATCACTAAACTGATTGCCCACAGAGGGGACTTACAACCTACTTGGCTAGTAGTTCTGGGACTATTGGGTACGCTGAACCCTAGTCCAACTCGGTATTATGCTACCCAATGAATTATGTAAATTAACTGATTATGTCTGAGTTTCTGTAAATACTGGATAGCTCAAAACTGAACATGCAAACTGAGAATGCAACATTTAATCTGATAATAATGCATTAAAACTGAGGCATGTATATCTGAATAACTGAAATATCTGACCTAGCATGTGTAATTCAAGAACTAAAGAAATACAAAGCTAGGGTTCTGAAATTCATGCGATAATCTGAGTAATAACATGATAATCTGATTTGGAACATATATTTAATAAATCATGAAGTTCTATCAAAGTTCTAGAAACCCTAGGTTTAATCATGACAAGAGAATCAAGAACTGACTGAAAACTAGGGACCCAATGGGTGAAAGGAACCCACTAGTGAAATCCCACATACCTGGTGATGAAATCCACGGAAAAATACTTAAGTTTTGGGGCTGGAACTGCTGGAGCTTGTGGCGTTCTTGAACTAGAGTTCTTGAGCTTTTTCTCCTCTTTGCTTCTAATTTTCTAAGTTTTGATTTAATGATTTGACTTAGTATGTTTTAATTATGTTTCTAGGCTTAAACTGACTAAAATCTGATGATTTAGGGTCAAAACGACGTATTAGGTTTAAACGAAGTGGGAAAGGTCCAAAAGACCCCTGGGAAAGTTGTTGTCGGACCAACGACGGCCAGGACTGACGGTCCGTCGTTGACCGACGCCCCGTCGTTGGTCCGTCGACTGGGCCTGTTCGACAGGCCTTTACTAAAAAGGCATAACTTTTACGGAGGTCTGATTTTAGCAAGGTGTGGATATGGAAAGATAATTCAATTATCTATCTGTGGTAGGTCATGGGACACCTAATTCATTTTGTGCTAAGAGTTATGACCATTTGAAGTTGACCCAACTGCATTTCCCCTTAACTGTCTGCAAATTTCCACCTACGGTCAGCTACGGACCGTGGGTCCACCTACGGACCGTGCTGGTCATCCGTAGCTCTTGTCAGAGAGTGGGTGAAGGGATTGATCGACGGTCAGACTACGGACCGTCGTCTGACCTACGGACCGTAAGTGTCCGTCGTCCAAGACTTAACCAATTTTCTGGCTGAAATTTTGGGAGTTTCTGATCCCATCGACGGTTGTGCAGGACGGACCGTGGGTCAGGCTACGGTCCGTCGATGGTCACGTCGTTGCACCTGCAGATTTTTCTGAAAAACTGATTTTTGGTCTTTTTGGCTACGGGGTGTTACATTATCTCCCCCTTGGGAACATTCGTCCTCGAATGAAGACTAAACTAGCTGAAATAGAGGGAGAGAGCTGCAAACCCTACTACTAATCACTGAGAACTGAGTTTCTGACTGAATTGAGTTCCGAGAACATGCAAATACGCTGAAAATGCAAGTACAAACTGAGGGAACATGATTCTAAGACTTAATTTACGCATGAATGACTGGAAAACTGAAGAGGAACTATTACCTCAAGCTGGAGTGGAATCGGAAGGAAAGAGGTGAGGATACTTGGCTTTCATGGCTGCTTCTGCTTCCCAAGTAGCTCCCTCTACGGACTGACTCCTCCACAAAACCTTGACTGAAGCGACTTCTTTGTTTCTCAACCTTCTAACCTGACGGTCAAGAATCTCAACTGGTACATCCTCATAAGAAAGACTATCTTTCACCGCCACACTCTCAATGGCACTATAGAGGCTGGGTCACCCACACACTTCTTCAAGAGTGAGATGTGGAAGACCGGATGCACTGCTGCTAAGTCTGCTGGAACTCTAACTCATATGCCACCTTGCCAACCCTTTTCAAGATCTTGTAAGGGCCTACATATCTAGGACTGAGCTTCCCTTTCTTGCCAAATCTCATCACCCCTTTCATAGGTGAGACTTTCAGAAAAACCCAATCATCAACTTGGAACTCTAGTTCCCTTCTCCTTACATCTGCATAAGATTTCTGACGACTTTGGGCTGTCTTAAGTCTATCTCTAATGAGTTGCACTTTCTCCATAGCATAAAGGACTGAATCTGGCCCTATCAAAGCTGCTTCACCTACTTCAAACCAACCAACAGGAGATCTACATCTACGCCCATATAAAGCCTCATAAGGGGCCATCTGAATGCTGGAATGGTAGCTATTGTTGTAGGAACTCAATAAGAGGAAGGTGATCATCCCAACTACCTTTGAAATCGATCACACAAGCTCTCAACATATCCTCTAGGGTCTGAATGGTACGCTCTGCCTGTCCATCCGTCTGCGGATGAAATGTTGTGCTAAGGTTAACTTGAGTACCAAGACCCTTCTGAAATGACTTCCAGAAATGAGAGGTAAACTGAGGACCTCTATCTGAGATGATAGACAAAGGAACCCATAACCTCACAATTTCATTAATGTAAAGCTTGGCATAGTCCTCTGCCGAATCTGTAGTCTTGACCGCCAAAAAGCGAGAAGACTTAGTCATCCTATCAACTATCACCCAAATGGAGTCATGCTGTCTGCGAGTACGGTAACCCTGTGATGAAATCCATATTGATCACTTCCCACTTCCAAGTAGGAATGTCGATCTCTTGAGTCATACCCCTGGTTTCTGATGTTCTACCTTGACTTGCTGACAATTGGGGCACTTACTCACAAAATCTGCTATATCCCTCTTCATGCCATTCCACCAATAGACTTCCCGCAGATCGCGGTACATCTTAGTGGCACCTGGTGAATAGAATATCTGGAGTTATGGGCTTCTGCAAGAATATGTTGTCTCAACTCGCCCACATCAGGAACACACAATCTACCCTGGTAGCGAAGTACACCATCTCCCCTTGGGAGAAAACCTCCACTCTCTGATTGTGGACTGCACCTTAAGTTCAAGCAAGATTGGATCACTGTCTTGCTTTTCCTTAACCTCCACTACCAAAGAAGATTCTGCCCCATTCTGAACTGTTACACCTGTCTGATATGCTCATAAGGCGAACTCCCAAGCGAGCAAGCCTGTGAACATCCTTCACTAGCTCCTTCTTTCTTCCTCAACATGGGCTACACTACCCATAGATATCTACTAAGCGCTCTGCTACTACATTCGCCTTACCAGGATGATAATGCACCTCATATCATAATCCTTAAGGAACTCAAGCCATGTCCTCTGGCGAAGATTCAACTCTTTCTGGGTGAACACATACTGAAGGCTCTTATGGTCAGTGAACACATCTACATGAACACCTACAAGTAGTGTCTCCAGATCTGGAGTGCAAACACCACTGCTGCAAGCTCGAGGTCATGAGTTGGATAGTTCTTCTCATGCACCTTAAGTTGTCTAGAAGCATAAGCTATAACCTTATCTCGCTGCATCAATACACAACCAAGGCCAACTTTGGATGCGTCGCAATACATCACATAACCATCTGAACCCTCTAGTAGAGTCAAAACAGGAGCTATAGTCAATCTAGTTTTCAATTCTGCAAACTTTTCTCACAATCATCTGACCATTGAAACTTGACCATCTTCTGTCAACCTAGTCAATGGTGAGGCTATGGATGAAAATCCTTCCACGAACCTTCTGTAATAACCCGCTAGACCTAAGAAACTTCTGATATCTGTAGCAGAGGTAGGTCTGGGCCATTGTTTCACTGCTTCTATCTTCTGCGAATCCACTCGAATCCCTTCGCTAGACATCAATGTGACCAAGGAAAGCAACGGATTGCAACCAAACTCACATTTGCTAAACTTAGCGAATAACTGGCGATCCTTGAGAGTCTGTAGAACAATTCTCAAATGACTGCATGTTCTTCCTCATTCCTAGAGTAAATGAGGATATCATCAATGAAGACGATAACGAACAAGTCCAAGTACTGTTTGAACACTCTGTTCATCAAATCCATGAAAGCTGCAGGAGCATTGGTTAGTCCAAACGACATAACTACAAATTCATAATGACCATACCGAGTTCTGAAGGCTGTTTTCGGAATGTCACTATCTCTGACTCTGAGCTGATGATAACCCGATCTGAGGTCTATCTTTGAGAAATGACTAGCACCCTGAAGTTGGTCAAACAAGTCATCAATCCTGGGGATGGGATACTTATTCTTGATTGTGACCTTGTTCAACTGTCTATAGTCAATGCACATTCTGAGAGAACCATCTTTCTTCTTTACGAACAACACTGGTGCACCCCATGGTGAAATACTAGGTCTGATGAAACCCTTATCTAGAAGGTCTTTCAACTGCTCTTTCAATTCCTTAAGCTCTGCTGGAGCCATTCTGTAAGGAGGAATAGAAATAGGCTGGGTATCTGGAAGGAGATCAATTCCAAAGTCGATTTCCCTTTCGGGAGGAACTCCGGGAAGATCTTCTGGAAACACTTCTGGAAATTCACTGACTACTGGAACTGACTCAAGAGTTGGGGTTTCAGAGCTAGAATCCTTAACCCGAACTAGATGATAGAGATAACCCTTAGAGATCATCTTTCTGGCCTTAAGGTAAGAAATAAATCGACCCATAGGCGCTAAGCTACTACCCTTCCATTCTAAGATTGGTTCGTCTGGAAACTGAAAACGAACAATCCTAGTTCTACAATCGACTGAGGCATAACATGAATGTAACCAATCCATGCCTAGAATGACATCGAAGTCTACCATTTCTAACTCTACTAGATCTGCTGAGGTGACTTTCTGAGAGACTGTGACAGGGCAATTTCTGTATACCCGTCTAGCTATAACTGGGTCACCGACTGGAGTAGAGACTGAGAAAGGTTCTGAGAGAGTTTCTGGATTGACACTGAATTGGACTGCTATGTAAGGAGTTACAAAAGAAAGAGTAGCCCCTGGATCTAACAATGCATAAACATCAAGGTCAAAGACTCGTAACGTACCAGTGACTACATCAGGAGAACCTTCCTGATCCTGGCGAGCCTGAAGAGCATAACTGTTTGGCGCTGACCGCCACCTGTACCAGATGAGTTACCCTTGAGTCGGGCGACTTGCTGGTGCTGCTGAAGTTGTAGACTGAGCTCTACCATTTCCACCTCCTTGACCCTGTCTAGAAGGACAATCCCTCAACCTGTGACCACTGACCGCACCCAAAACATCCTTCTTTTCCTGCAAGACACTCCCGGATGGTTCTTACCACACTTAGGGCAAGCGGGGTAAGTCTTGGTGCCTGAAACACTTCCCTGAGACTTAGAGCCTGGTGCTCTAACCTTCTGGTCAAACCTGTTCTTGGAGGATGGAACACTAGCTGATGAAGGGGCTGGAGATGAGAACTTCTGCTGACTCTGCGAGCGATTTCCACCACCCGATTTCTGCTGAGAATAGTCATAGTTCCCAGTCCTAGCCTTCTTATTCTCTTTGGCCTGTTCTCTAAGCTTATCACCCTCAACCTGCTGAGCATGAGTCATAAGCCTAGAGATGTTCATATCTCCAGTAACATAGCATTTCTGCACTCTGTTTTCACCAAATCGACACTCCATACAAGAACTTATTCATCTGAGCCCTGGAGTCAGCAACCATGTGAGGAGCATACCTGGAGAGTTTTAAACTTCAGCCCATACTCTTGGACTGTCATGTTTCCCTGCCTCAAGTTCATGAATTCTTGAGCCTTTGCTTCTCTCAACTCTATTGGGAAAAACCTGTCGAGAAAAGTCTCACTAAAGCACTCCCAAGTAATAGGAGCTGCATTTGCACCCCTATTTCCTTCCACTGAGTGTACCAGATATGAGCCACGTTTCACTGGTATGACGCCAACTCAACCCGATCATTCCCAGTAACCTGCACCTCAAAGATCTTCTTGATTTCGTCCAAGAAATTCTGAGGATCCTCATTAGTCTGCGATCCTAAGAACTCAGGCGGATTCATCCTAACAAAGTCACGGACCCTTGCTGCTGCATCCACCATTTTCATTCAAGGAGCATGAACCCGATTGTTCTGGTGGGTCATACTCTGAGCCAACATCTGTATGGCATTCCTGAACTCAGCATTGGAGACTTCTTGATCTGGGACTGGAGGAGCTGCGTTTGCATTCCTGGCATTCGCATTCCTAGCGTTAGCTCTACGAGGAGGCATGATCTGAAACGTAGAACGTCAAGTTAGAATGGAATAAGATCATACCTTACGCACGATAAGAGTAACAACAAAGTGAAGTTTTCCTAAAACACTTCATAGCCTCCCTCTCATTAGATGTGGTGCACTTCACACCCATGAAAAGGACTCTACTTAGTGCGGCTTTTCAGACATCCTAGGACTCTTGAACCTAGTGCTCTGATACCAAGTTTTGTCAGCCCCGAGCTACCCCGAGACGCGGACACGGAACCTAGGACCACAAGTGATCCCAAGCTAACCCTGCTGGCATGATCATGAGCATACTAAAGAATAATAAACTGTTGCGGAAGCTAAATCATACTTAAAATGAAAAGATGGGGAATACCCATATCTATAACTGATATATTGAAAACAATGAGTTTAATACAAAGAAATATTAACTCAATACTAAGCTGAACTAACTATGTCTGAAATAAGCCTCTAAACTGGACTAGAAATACTGGGACAAGCCCCAGCTAAATCTAGCAAAAACTGAAACTAAAGACTAAATACTGAAAAAACTCATGACTATTGTCCTCGGAGAATGAGGACTCACCACTGAATCTGCTGAACTGGAGATCGGAAATCGATCTATGCGTGATCTGGATGCTGAGAACCTGAACCTACATCACGAGAAGATGTAGCGCACGTATGCGTCAGTACTTGAAGGTACTGAGCATGTAGGATAGAGTAAAGCTGAAATAAAACATAACTGAACAAGCACAAAAGCAAGTATAATAAACTGAACATAATATACTGAATTTCTGAGCTAACTGAATGCAATGACCAATTTATAACATGCTGAAACTGAATACTGAATATACTGATAAATGGTCAATGCAGAGAGTCTGACTGACTGTGAGCTACTAATAACCGATAATAAAACCACATGAGCTAAATGTGGAGTCGATGTATACGCCCCATCGAGAGGACCCAATATACCCTGCCAAAGGTATAAAGGCATGCTGGCGTGATCACTAAACTGATTGCCCATAGAGGGACTTACAACCTACTTGGCTAGTAGTTCTGGGACTATTGGGTACGCTAAACCCTAGTCCAACTCGGTATTATGCTACTCCCAATGAATTATGTAAATTAACTGATTATGTCTGAGTTTCTGTAAATACTAGATAGCTCGAAACTGAATATGCAAACTGAGAATGCAACATTTAATCTGATAATAATGCATTAAAAACTGAAGCATGTATATCTGCATAACTGAAATATCTGACCTAGCATATGTAATTCAAGAACTAAAGAAATACAAAGCTAGGGTTCTGAAATTCATGCGATAATCTGAGGAATAACATGATAATCTGATTTGGAACATATATTTAACTAAATCATGAAGTTCTATCAAAGTTCTAGAAACCCTAGGTTTAATCATGACAAGAGAATCAAGAACTGACTGAAAACTAGGGACCCAATGGGTGAAAGGAACCCACTAGTGAAATCCCACATACCTGGTGATGAAATCCATGAAAAATACTTAAGTTTTGGGGCTGGAACTGCTGGAGCTTGTGGCGTTCTTGAACTAGAGTTCTTGAGATTTTTCTCCTCTCTTGCTTCTAGTTTTCTAAGTTTTGATGTAATGATTTGACTTAGATATGTTTTAATTATGTTTCTAGGCTTAAACTGACTAAAATCTGATTATTTAGGGTCAAAATGACGTATATTAGGGTTTAAACGAAGTGGGAAAGGTCCAAAAGACCCCTGGGAAAGTTGCTGTCGGACCAATCGACGGCCAGGACTGAAGGTCCGTCGATTGACCGACGCTCCGTCGTTGGGTCCGTCGACTGGGCCTGTTCGACAGGCCTTTACTAAAATAGGCATAACTTTTTATGCGGAGGTCTGATTTTAACAAGGTCGGTGGAAATGGAAAGATAATTCAATTATTTATCTGTGGGTAGGTCATGGGACACCTAATTCATTTTGTGCTAAGAGTTATGACCATTTGAAGTTAACCCAACCGCATTTCCCCTTAACGGTCTGTAAATTTTCCACCTACGGTCAGAGCTACGGACCATAGATCCACCTACGGACCATAGGTCCACCTACGGACTGTGCTGGTCATCCGTAGCTCTTGTCAGAGAGTGGTGAAGGAGACTTGATCGACAGTCACGGACTACGGACCGTCGTCTGACCTACGGACCGTAAGTCCGTCCGTCGTCCAAGACTTAACCAATTTTCTAGCTAAAATTTTTGGGAGTTTCTGATCCATCGACGGTTGTGCAGGACGGATCGTGGGTCAGGCTACGGTCCATCGATGGTCACGTCGATTGCACCTATAGATTTTTTATTTATTTTTTTTGAAAAAAACTGATTTTTGGTCTTTTTTGACTACGGGGTGTTACACTTTCGAAGCTTTTTCTTCAATTGTTGCTGCAATTTTCGGGCATATATATGTTGGTTAAATGTTTTGATTTGCATTTAATTTTTTTCTTTTACCCCTTTCGGTATATAAAACATTTGATTAAGATTTATATATAGAGATGTGGATGATTTTAGAAGTTTTGATCTTTGATTGGGTTTGTGAAACTCGTTCTCTATTTCTGATGTTGAAGTGGACCGATTAAAATTTCTAAAATCAATATTTTTTTATTTTTTATTTTTTTGTTTTATGTGTGAATATATGTAAATCAATCTGCTACAACTAAAATCAAATAAGAGGGTAACACTAAGAAGATGATACACCTAAAACATTAATTTTATTACTTTATTGTCATATCATGTTAAGACAATTCAAATCTTGTACGAGTAGTCTATTTGTTAGGTGGATATATGAGTTCATTTTGTCATTTTCATTTCCTAAAATTATTGAAGAGCTTGATTTCTTAATGGGTAAATTAAGAATATTAGAAGGAAACTATTAGAGAGTTCGATTTATTTAGGCTTTCTATTGAAGTAGCGTCAATATATGTTATAGTGATGATACCAGTTCACATCCAATTTTAACGCTCCACGATTCAATTAATTTTTAAGCTTCACAATATTGAACAATTGGAAATAATTGTTTTTGAAAATCAAAAATACTTTAAGATTATCTTCCAAACACTTTTTTGCCATTTTTTCATATGGATTATATATCTTTATACTTAAAATATATAGATTTATATAATTTTTCAATTTGAATAAATAGTTAGAAAATCATTTTATAAAAAACGGAGTTTCAATTAAGTACACAACTTATTTTCTTTAAAAGTAGCAATTTTATTAAGATCTTTCCTTTTGAAATAATTATTTTTATGTTGGTAAATTTAAGAAGCTCGAGTAATTAGTTGACTTTATAATCCATCTCATTTCCCTTTGAAACTCTCTTAAGGGACTTTTATTTAGTCCATATTTGGACCGTCAGATAACCTTTAACCCAAAATTTTGGCCCAAATTCAATAAACCCATTTCACATTAAGAGACCCAATTCGGGATTTAATTTCCAGAGTCCCACATCGTTTTCCCCTTTATTTCGACCCAGAGCTTGTCCTATATAAACTCCCTCACTCTTACTGTTCAGGGGAGGATTTTTGGAG
This sequence comes from Solanum lycopersicoides, assembly GCA_022817965.1. Taxonomy (NCBI): domain Eukaryota; kingdom Viridiplantae; phylum Streptophyta; class Magnoliopsida; order Solanales; family Solanaceae; genus Solanum; species Solanum lycopersicoides. The sequence continues at coordinate 79,671 of JAJJBR010002784.1, forward strand.
GCGAGAAAAAGAACACCCCGCTAAGTTTTTGGGAGTTCTTATTTTCGTCGCTGAAATTTTGTTGATTCGCGACTATTTTGAGTCAGAGTGGTGTTGGAATTCGTCAAGTCCAGGCTCGAGTTCCAGTCGCTGCACAAAACCAGGTAACACTCGTATTCCTTCCTCATTTGATGTGAAGTGTTGGGTTTAGTTTTTGTTTTAGCGATTATGAATACATATTTTAGTTAACTAAATAAAGGTGTTTAGATTTAACTTCGTTGTTTAGCACTCTTCGTTAGTTTTAGATCTTGTCTCTTGTTTTGATCTCAATGCTCAAGAATGGAGGTTTATTTTAGATTAACATTTTTTGAATTAGGTGGTGTTTAACTAATTACATCAAGTTGTGTTGTTTAGTCTTTTCACTCGCTTTTTTCGTTTTAAAGATCATTGTCGATAATCAGTGTTTAAATTTGTTCGAAATCCTTGATAGTATCCAGATTTAAGTATCGATATTTCTTCCTTGATTGTACCTTGATTTAATTATCTTGTCCTTCTTGTTTAACTAGAGAGATTTTCCTTGTGTGTCTTCCTTTAATATGTGCAAGTTGTGAAATATTTTCCTTGTGTGTCTTCCTTTAATTCTTGCAAACTGTGAAATTTGATCTGATTGATCAAATATTCACTTTCCTTTCTTGATTAGATTTGCTCATGATTCACTTGATTCCTGCAATCATCTGGATTGAGAGTCTGTGCTTTGGTGATGTATCTCGTTCCTTTCCTGCATCAAGTGACTAGTCAGTATATGCATTTCTAATTATTAAAACATTTGATTATGAGGTTAACACAATGTTGTGCGCACCTATTTATGAGATTTTGTATATGAGCTGTTACATTGTCTTTTCCTGTCTTTTATGGCTTTTTTTAGTTATCAAGTCTCAATTTCCGCTTTGTTTTTTGGGTCTTTCTACTGCTGTGTTGTTTTTGCTTATTAAAATAAGTTATCAGCATTTGTTGAGTTTCTCATAGATATCATCCTAAGACTCCAAAAGATGTGGAAAAAAAAAAGTAGGACTCTACAGGACATTTTCAATTTTAATCATTTGAATTCCTTAGTAACCCTAATTGATATGTCATTAAGATGTTTCCTTAATAGCTTGCCGTAAAAGGTAAAAATATTTCCTTATATTCATAGCTTTTAATGGTGCAGTTTGAAGCAAGGGTAATCAATAATCACTGAAGAAATGTGTGTTTGAATAGATATAAGAAATATTGGAATTGCAGCGTGGAGTGATACCTTAGCAATCAAGTGCAGCAGAAAGACGAATAAACTCTAGAATAATATTGAAACACTTCTCAAAATATTTATATGAATGCAGTGATAGTACCAAAAGAGTGCCATAATAAGGGAGCTAATTCCTCGAAAACTTCCCTCTTCTGGAAAAAAGGAAAACAAAGTCAAATAACTCATTGCCTTTGTTTTCCTTTTCCTGAAGAGGGAACTTTTCCAGGATTTGACCCCTTATTGTGGCACTCATTTGATATTATATACAGTTCATGTCTACAGATATTTTGAAAAGTATTCCATTACAATTGTAGATTTTATTCCTCTCTCAAATGCAAATCAATCGGGAAGTGGACAAAGAAGTTTTTGGAATCTAACTTTGAGAGGGCTATGAGAAGGTATTCCATTCCTCTCACTCTTTATTCTCATGCTATGAATTTCAGACAAATTTGATAAACACGTTTAATGTACACTAATATGCAGGTGAATTCTTTTTTTCCTGAAAGCCCCCACCCATTTGTACGTGGTATTACAGGCAGCAAAAATTCTTCAACGGCATTAGTCTAAAGTATCTCTCCCAATGCTTTCTATTCACATTAACTTTCCAAGCTTATTCTCGAGTTGTTCCTGTAATTTTCAGGTATACGTTGGTTAATTGTTATGATTTGCATTCAATTTTCTTTTACCCTTTTGGGTTTGAAACGATATCTATTTTGCATTATTGTTTGAGGTATTTAAAGCTTTTGATTAAGGTTTATATTTTGTGGATAATTTTTAAAATTTTGATCTTTGATTGGGTTTGCGAATACAGTGACCAAAGGGGTCAAAGAAGATAGTTGTTTTTTTCCATCTCTTTGTGAAACTCGATTTTTGGTTTCCGATGTTAAAGTGGATTGGCTTAAATTTCTAAAATAATTGTTTTCTTTTATTTTTTAGTCTGAAACAAAATGTAGGAATAAAATGTCATGTCCGACAAACTTTCGAATTCAAATGATTTCTTAGTATCACTATCATCTTCATAAATAATCGAAGAAACATAACAAGAAGTTGACTCTCAGATTTTGAGGATCCCATAAGAGCGATAAATAACCAATAATTAAGGGGAAAAAGAGTCAAAACACGACAAACCTACATTTCGAGATATTCCAAATATAGGAAACTTCTTATCAAGCAAAGAGCATATGAAAGTATATATGATATACCAACAAAATATCGGGTAGATAAAATCGTTTGACATTGTTAGGATTAATGGGAAACCTTGTTGGTGCTTCTTATTCTTCTTCAAAGTTGAAGAAGAATATGAAGCACCATCAAAGCTTCTCTTTAATCTTGATAGTATCAAATGATTTTACCTACCTAACATTTTGTTGGTGAAATCAGATAAGCGTTCGTGTGTTCTTTCCTTGATAAGAAGCTTCCCAAACTTGAAATATTTTGATATGAATGTATGTAGTGCTTTAACTCTTTTTTTTTTCTTATAGGGGTCATTTTTCGTACTTTTTTGGTTTCTCACTGATCTGAGAGTTGACTTTGTGGTATGTTTTTTTAGGTTTTCGATGAAGATGGTATATAGTGATATTGAAGAATCACTTGAACTCGAATGTTTATCGGACACGACATTTGATCACCTCGAGGAAGGTTAAGCAAGAAAATTTTATATGAAGAATGTCTGAGATGCAGTTTATCAAGCTTTTAATAGCCAACTCCCCGGTGTTGGAGAGAATGCTAATAGATCGATAGTTTCTTGATCAAGAACCTCGTGACACAAGATTATAATTTTTCATTGAAATCTCAAATTTTTTCACGTGCATCACCTAAAGAAAATATTGTCTATATAGATTTAAGATGATCTCAATCTTTTGCTTAGAAGTTTAAACTCAAAAGGGAGAAAGAGATGTTGATTTAGTATTATCAAATGTGACTGTGCAACTATCGAGATGGGTAAAACGGTAATTTAGTAAAAGTTTCCAAAAGTGACCTTTCGGGTCATTACATTATCCACCACTAAAACCATGTTCGTCCTCGAACATATGGAAGAAGAAGGAAGAATAGACAACGTTATCAAAGCTCAGTTATGACCTACCAGTCGGTGTTCGTCTTTCCAAGTGAGCTCTTCCTTAAGACCATTTCATCAAGATTAGCTACTAAGAACTGAATTTTCGAATAAAACTTTTATCAGTTCACAGAATAACCACTGAACTCAATCTAAATTGAAACACTCTGGACTATAACATAATCACTATGATGATTTTTTTTCCAGATAACCACAATCAAATTCTGAACAATACCACCTACCACCAGAAGTGAAATTGAACTAACCACCACATACTCATAATGCACAAATCATGATAGATTTTATTAAGATTCCCTTTCACAATACAATCTTTTCACGAGTTTAAGTTAGAAAAATTTGACTTTAAATATTGAGTACTCATTAAGGGAGAATCAAACTTATCTAACCCATAGAAGGAAATGATCAAGTAAACACCCAACAATCGATACACTTAAAATGTAGAACCTCTAACAACAATCTTAGACAATTATAACTCTTCATAGCTCTTATATAAGTTGTCATAAGCAAGGTCGTGCATGTAGAATCATTAGTATACTTTAACTATTTACTTCCATTTTGAATAACAATTGAATACTTATTAGAATTACTTCTGGTGATGTTTGAACTTTTAAACTTAGTTATATTGAATGGAAATTTGAATGATTAGGAATGTATTTGATGTTTGATTTTATTGTTCAATTTTCACGAATGGATTGTAGTATAATTTAACAGGTGGTGTATGAAATAAACAATTTTTTCTATATAAAAATGCAATTTTTTACCACAGTAATCAGCAAACTGACCTAACTTCTTCAAAAAATTAATATTGTCTACTACAGCAACAGGAGAGTACCTAATTAGTTATTTAATAAATTATTTATGTATTCTGACCACAGTACTCGGAAAAATACTTAAATGATTATAAATAAGTTATATATGCCGACTTACTGTTGTCGGAAGATATATTAATTCAAATATTTAATTACTTAAATACTACGACAACTGTAGTCCGATTTTTTTAATTAATAAACTATTATTTTAATATTTTTGCGACTACTGTAGTCGATCATTTAGATAGTTTAATGGTCAGGACTAGTTTTATATTTTCCGACTACCGTAATCGGCAAAGTCTGAATATTGTAGTTGGTAAATATTTTACGACGTTCAATATGCTGACTACCCAAAAATAGTCAGAAAGTCATTGAAAAACTCCATTTTCTACTACATTTTAACTATTTTTGCGGTCGGCAAACGATGAATTTCTAGTAGTTCGATAAAGCATAAAAGTTATTCGAACATAATAGGTCTCTTGAGACATTACTAATATCTTGTCTCTTCTCACTGTCATGAAAATTTTCAGTCACACCCTTTTCACTACATGGAGAATTATTTTGACTAGTCGGGGAAAGACTTCGGCTACTAGTTGAATTTTTGTGTGCAACCAGCGTCCAATTTTTAGTTACATTCTTGGTTTCAACTTGCAAAACATGCTGCCCAGAATTTTCAGCATCTTCAACATCAGATGTCTCCATTAGTTTGTGTCCTGACTCCATTAATTTTTTGCCTGAACCAATTCACGGCGCATCAACCCCAACTCTTGATGCTTTCCCTCTATATTCAGTAGTTGTTTGGACACCAATATTACTCGTAACACATCTATTGAGTGTGTATGACTTTCCATAGAAGTGACAACAACGAATTGTTGCTCAACCTTTTTTTTTCATTTAATATTTCTCTCGCATCACCTTGATACTTTTCACTATTGATAGTACCTTTTGAAGAAACTACAATTGTATCATCAATTTATTTGTTATTTTAATTTCATTTCCACATCAAACGACAATTATCTTTTTCATGATCTCGGTGCTTAAAATAATTAAAATACAAATGTGGATTATCATATACATTCTCCTGAAAAACCTCATTCAACTTACCAGGTTTTCCATCTTCAAACTGCAATCTTATATGATTTAGAAGCTTTTCCATTAGATCAAGTATAACCTTGACCCTAGTTGTGCCGGATCTTGGCTTGATTTGAGTAGCTTTATCTATAGCTATTGGCTTTCCATTTGCCGATGCTATAGACAACAAAGACTTCTTTGCAAATAAATCTGGAGAGATAAGTTCGATAAAAAGAACCAAAACCACAACTAACGTCTTTTTCTCCTTAGGATTATATCCAATGGACATGGAAAAACCCTACATTGGTTCTCCTGTCCATGAAAAAACTCTCTACAATGGACACCTTCGAGTTTTTAGTATTCACCATCCACCTCTCTCGATACATATAACACAAACCCAAACATATCGACTTTTCTTCACAAATCTAGATTACGAGATTATATTAGATATGCAATTACTGTTGGATTAACTTTGCATATAAATGTGAGAAATCAAAGGAAAGGTATGGCAATTTCAACCAGTCATTATTTTATAATATTATAATCTTTGTGTTATTCTACAAATGTGTTGATATATTAGTAGTTTATATAGTTGATTCACAAATCACACGAGTCATAAATTGTTATTTTGAAATGGCACAAGTAATATTATTATATAATTATCTATTAAATGTTGATAAAGAAGAAGAGTGATTCTAGTATTTAAGGGTGTAATCTAGTGATCAATCAAATGAATTCAATCATAACGGTTTAATAAAATAAAATAAAAATATGCTCCACCTCATCTAACTCTCTTCTCGTAACTTATTTTTATTTTATTTTTTATATTTTTCTTATTTTGTTTTAAATATGTAAATATATTTTTAGAATTTTTTTCCTACTTACGTATAGATCATATAAAAGAAATAAAAATGTTATTTAAAAGTTTTGTTGCAAGTAAAGTTAACTTTTCTAAAAACTCACAACATGTGTACACTATTTCTTGTTTTTCAGCAAATAATCCGTCCTCGACTAAGTCACCTGTCCTTGAATACTTTTTTTCTTTCTACTCTCTTCTAGGTCTTTCATATACACTATTTCTTGTTTTCAACAAATCACATGTCCTCGACTAAATCACCTGTCGTTGACTACTTCTTTTTTCTTTCTACTCTCTTCTAGGTCTTTCCACTTCTCCGTTCTCATTCTTCCATGTCCCAGTTATCTTCACTCTGTTGGAATTCTGACCCCCAAATTTGCGTAAAGAACATGTATATTCTATATGTTCCTTTGCATATTAGAGCAGTTACGTTTTGCAAAGCAAATAAAATATTGACAGAATATATTATCGCAAAAAACCCCAACTCATAAAGGGTAAAAACCACGACCTACACCCCTGTAGGATTTAACTCCACTTCATAAACTCTGAGCCTCAACAAAAGATTACAACCTATGTAACCTAAGGAATTATAAACTCTAATTCCTAGCTAAGACTCACCTAGGTAAGACATAAAGAGACCGCTCATACAACCTCTTCAATACCCACCTAGTGATCTTTAAGACTACGAAATATTAGCATACTTCATTTCATTTAACAAGTCAACATCTATTACTAAAGGTACTAGAGGAAAAATACATACATTCAAGAGCATCACATGAAGACCATCCTCCAAGACAACCCCCAAGTTACACTTTGTGCAATGTGAAAGTAGCATCCCATACTACTAATTCCACTTAATGCCCCTTAGGAATCACCCTAGACTAGACACATCACATTCATCATTTACATAAATTCATCAAAATTAGACATAATATCAACATGCTTCAATAACATTAGACATAAAGTCAACTTACTTCATTAACATCACTTAGTAACCCATCATACATTTTCATACAAGGACACACCAAGACTTCTTCCAAATGTCTACTTGTGCAATGGATAGATAGCGTCTCATTCCACCACCTACCCTAAGTAGTACACCCTTAAGAAGACTTAGTTCATTTACATTCATTTGTGGGGGCTAGATTTAACCGACATAGACCATGAGAGGTAGGAATGGAATCTCGGTATTAACCCCTACCGGATGAGGGATCCCCACTTTCTAAGGTATGGTCATTCTCTTAGCCTTTACATGGATCTCCAATAGCTAAACCTATGCGGGCGCATAGTTAGGGGATAAGGAGATTGCTTATAAGTAACTCATCTCAACTCACGAAGAGTACTCTTTCAAGTGTACATTGGATACAACATCTCTACTCACGAAGAGATCCACCCTTCTTCAAATCCTCTCGGTGCTAAGCATAAGGCCCCACGGAGTTATGGACATTCATTAGCTATAGGTTAAGGGATTACAAAGTACTACATTGCAACTCACAAAATGTACTAATCTCTAGAGGTTACTTTTGAATACTACATCTCAAGTCATGAAGAGTATCCAACCTCCAAACTTTCTTTGGAAAACTCTTGGGAATAGGGAGGTTGCTACTAAACACTTCATCTCAACTCACGAAGAGTGTCCACTCCAAAATCCCCCTTCTTCATTCACTAGAGTTCTTAGGAATAGTAGGGTTGGTGTTAGACACTTCATCTCTACTCACGAATGATTTCTACCCTAGAATCCCCCATTTTCATTAATTAACTTCATTCATTCATTCGAAGTGTGTGTGAGAGTATATGTGAGAACACTCTTCACATAACCACCATATTCAGAACTTTGACTTCTACACATAATCATGCTACAATAATCATAATTCACACACTATCATGCTTCACATTCATATAATTATACCTCATTTAGACAGCGCATCTTCAAGACACACATTGACAACTTCACAATACAACTTGTTGACACCCAATTTTTGACCTCCATAACATGAATCAATCACCGAGTTTCTTAATTCTAAACGATTTAAAATAATTAGATTTTATAAAGTTTAAAATATTTGTAAGTTATTTTAGATTAATCTCATCACTTTTATAATTTTAAGATAATGTATATGATTTACATAATTATGTATATGATTAGTATATTTTATAATTACTCAAAAATCGTCTCAAAAGATTTTACTTTGTTTAAATATTTTACTATCTAGTTTAGTAATATAATAGTTTGCATTTCATTCTATTTTTATTTTTTCGCTATTGTTATTTTATAATCAAGTCGATTATTTTATTTCGTTAAAATTTAGAATCTTATTGATTAATTTATTTATAGGTAAATATCTCAACCAAATCGATTTTGGGCCTTTTCTATAGGGAAATTTTTCAAAATGTCGTTATTTTAACATTTAATAGGACCCATTGTCAACACTTTCAGTATTTATCAATAATGTCAAATTTTTTTGTTTGTTATGTATCTTATTTATGTTTTTATTATTTGCTTTTATTGAAAAAATACAATTATTAAATAATAGAAAGGAGAAATTTAGGGGAGAGAATAATTTAGAAAAGGAACAATCACTAAAAAAATTCATTAGTTACAAAATAAAAGATAACTGCCAAAGGAATTCACATAATTGACTACATTTCTCATTATAAATTTTCAATTGATAATACTTGATTTCTGGTAAATTTTTTTGGATTAAAATCATTTTTTTCTTTTTGGTTAGAAATTTGAAAAGAAATAGGTTAAAAAATCATTGACAAGCAGCTTTCGAAAAGCAATTTTTACTAGGAATTTGATAAAATTGATGAAATACAATTTGGATCAATTATTAGTTAATTGCTTCATTCTTAATGTGTTTCTAATTGACTATAAATTTGATATGAAATTTTTTACATAATTGTACAGCGTATCTTTTTACATACAAAATTGTATGTGTTATGAACAAGTTAGTATTAATGAGTTTTGACGGATTCGTTGAATTTTTTTGTTGGTTGAATACGAAGATAATAATGAATTGTTTGAGGACTGACTTTTTCGTTGGCTAATTCTTTTTAGTTTTTTGAACAAAATGGTATCCCAAACGTAAAAATTATGACAATTGTACTGTATTTTCATTTTTTCTATAGTTATTTGTTTTCTATTTTTTGAACTATTTTGTATCCCTTATCGAAAAGAATATCATAAATGTAATGTATTTTATAAGTGTTTGACCTGAATACAATTTGTATATTACTTTAATATACATATATGTTGGCTAACATATTATAAAATTGTGATGCACGAAATATAATTTTTTTCAAAACAAGAAAAGAGTCCCATTGTAAATAAATATTATTTTAACTTAGGTACAAATGAAAAAAAAAAATACATTTTTGTTATGTTAGGATTTTGTTGGCGGTCGTAGCTTACAATTGAAATAGGAAAATTTGTTCAAAACATGATACAAGTACCATTGTAAATATATACATTTTTAACTTGGATACAAAAATACAGTTTTGTTCAATTTTAATTTGAATAGTAAAGTGAACACATAATATACAAAATTGTTGGTATACAATGATGATGAAAAACATAATAACAAAGAAATACAAATTTATTGACATTGAAAATTAAGTTTGAAATAAAAGTGAGATTGAAATATAAAATGGGTACAATAATACTTCAATTGGAATACAAATGTGACTTTGTTGGTATACCATTACTATGAATACAAAATAAAAAAAATACAAACTTGTATGTTTACAATGTGATACTAAAATACAAAATGAGCAAAATAAAAATACTATTTTTTTTTTATCATTTAATTTGTGTTCTGAGTGGTCGATGATTGTGAGGTCGGTGGTGAGAAACACCAATGACGCCACCATTCTGCCGACACTGATTAATAGCAATGATCAGTAATGTGTATGTTTCGATCTAGAAAATTGATGATTAAGTGGGATACCACTTGTAATCCTCTTAGAGGGCCATTAGAGGGGATCCTTGAGGTTTTCATTATTTAAAACACTAAATAAAATTTTTTTTTGAAAGATTTAAACAAAAATAAAATCGGTTAACAACCCTAATAATCGAATAAAGATGCATACCTTAATCAATGAGATTCTTGTGAATATCTTAGATTCTGCCATTGGAGAGTGATTTAGAGTTTATCAAATCATAAATGTGATTTCAACTACAAACAATTGAACGATTTAAATAAAAATAAAATCATAAAACAAATCTTAAAAAACGAATAAAGATGCTAAAAAAAAAAAAAAAAAAAGAGGAAGAGAGAGGCTTTTTTGAAATGAAGAATTGGAAGATGAAAATATGAGAGAGAGAGAAATATTTTATTTTTTAAAAACATATGAGAGAGAATTAATTGGAAAATGTGTAATTAAGGTAAGATAAAATAGGAAGTAAATTAGGATGCACAATCTTTCTTAAAATAATGACATTTTTGATATTTTTACTAATTATTTTAAAGTATGGAGATTTTTACTTAATATGTATAATTTTTTGACTAATTTGCTAATTTTCCCTAATACAAAAAAAACCCAACCCAATTCCCTTTACTTCCAGCAGCCCAATCCAATATTCCCCCCAGCCCACTTTGAATTCCAAAAAGACCCAGCCCAACCCCATTCTAGCAAACACAACACCAATTATACGCACAACAATCCCAAATGCGTACAACCGACCCGACACCTGCGCGTGTTTGTCCTCCAACGCGACAAACCCAAAAAATCGACCTAGACTACAGGAAATCGGGAAGTCCAGCAGCGACTCAACCCAATCGCGTGTCGTCCTCTTCTCCCGCTCGTACTCGAATCCAGGTGTTTTTATCTTGTAGCTCTTCATCCTTTGCTCAGAAAATCGGACGGATACCATTCTCATTCCGTTGAGAAAGGTACGAATTCTAGCTGTTAGCAATCTCATCACTGAAGAAGGGAATTGAAAAAAATTTGAATTTTGGAATTGGTCCTGATTTCCCTCCATTTTCCCAAAAAATCTCCTCTATTTAAGCCCTCGTCTGACTTTTGTTTTTTTTTGGAAAAAAGTTTTAGGGAAAAAGGGGCCAAAATATTTTTGGGAGAACAGAGAAAAAAGGTTGGAAGAAATTTTTTGAGAAAAGAGGCGATAAAAATCAACGATTAAGTTCAACTAATACTAAGGAAAAAGCTTGAAAAATAGATAAAAGATACGTTTAAAGAATGATAACAGGGAATCAGTCCTAGTCTAGTTTGATTCCTCTGTTTTCATTCTTTAAACGTATCTTTCTCCCGTTCGCTGCCCCAACAAAGGTAAACGTCTCTTCTTAGCTTTGTTTTTTGTTGGATTCGTAGTTGTTCTATACTTTTCGTTTAGTTGTTCTTAGTGATATTTTAGTTATTCTATATTATGGTCGATTAAGTATCCACTTCGTCTTGCCTAATATTTTTGTTACTGTCTCATGTTCTTAGTGATATTTTAGTTCATGTTTAGTTTTGGTGCTAGCTGATTAGTTTTAGCTATGTTGATCACATTCTAGCGTGTCTTTCTCGACTTTGACTATTTGATTGTAACTTGTCTTGGGACTTCTTTTTTTTTTGGGTAGAGACCGGCTTTCCTTGGCCTAGACAATTTATTTATTAAAATTGATTTTCAATAAATAGCATAGTGTTTTAGTCTTCTAAGCTGTTTTGAACTCTAATTTTTTCACTGTTAGTTGGCATTAAGTTCTCTTGCTTACTTTGTTATTCAATTACTAGTCCCGAAGATTTGTTGCTGTAAAGAAGTTTTTATTTTTATTTTTTTGTGTTATTAATGTATCTAAAATGTTTTCAAGATTAGTAAGATATTTTCGTCATTGTTTAAATTGGTAGCTATGTCCTCTTCTTGTTCTTGCATTCAAGGGAGGTGTTAATGTGTTGGGATAGATTTTGACTAATTTTATAGTTGGTGCAAGTCCTACGGGATGATTAAGCTTACTGAAGTTTTAGTCCAAAAAGCTCTAGAAATTAGCTATGTTTATATTCTATTCCCGAGTTACCATCTGGTAGGCTTCTTGAGTATTCTATTTAAATACGAGAATTTGTAGTTGTGATTTGATTTCATGTTAATGTCAGTCAAATCTCTTTAACAGTGAATCCATTTCTATTTGAATTAGTTCTTTCCCTTACTTTATATGTGTGGAATATGAGGTCTAACTAATATATGGGAAGTCTCTTTCTTTATTTTGTCTAATTGATAGATAATTATAGTTAAATATTTGGTATAATTTCAGCAGCTTGTAGCATGTCACTTAGAGTTTTGAGTTACTTTGTTTGCTTAGTAAGCTCTCTTGTGTGTTAATCGATTGTCTCGTGTTTAAGTTAACTATCATCCTAGTACTGTTGTTAATCTTTCTTTCTTTTTCTTGTGCATGAGCGCTCTCTTGTCTTGAGCCTGTCTTAAATGTGCAGTTTTTTGTAGATTCTTGTTCAAAGTCTAAGGTCATTCATGTGTGCGCGTTAGCGACTTAAGTATGAGTTTATTGCTGAAAAATCGCCCTTTGTTCAAGTGCTCTCTAAGTGCTAAATTTGTTAGTGTTGAATTGTACTATTTTATTTTATTTTTTAAAAAAGGAGTAGTATGTGAGACTTGTCTATCATGTTTATTTTTTAGCTTGTTACGTTTCCTCCCCAGCTTATGCATATGCTAGTAATGTCTGTAGGTTTCTTGTTGGCTCACCTTTTACTTAATTCTCATAAAAGATATTGTTCATTATAATATTTTATTTAGTTAAGTGAAGTTTGATTTTGATAACTGTAGTGCATATAGATAACTACCATGTTAATTAATTTAGTTGGAACGATCAGCATGTTCTTTAGTCATTTTTTTAGCTTTCTGTTTGGCATCATTTCTTCTCTTTGCATAATTTAGTATGTTCTTTTTTACTGTCCGTTTGGTTAGGTTGTGTGCTAATGTTCCTTTCCCTTTTTATGCATGTAAAAACCATCTGAGTTCGCCATGAACTATTGCCTCCCCTCTTGCATTTCGAGAGAGCCGTAAATGCTCAAATTCTCCATCGAATCTCCCAACCTTAAAATCGACGAACAGATCCCCCAAAATTAGAGGATATGAAGTCAATTGAAGAGTTGAAGTCGTGTGGCCAAAAGCCAACTTTTTGTTTACTTAATGTTGTATTTTGTTAAAATTGGGCCTAAGCCCTTGTCATCTTTGTACAATTTTGCTAGAACTTAGGACAGATACAAAATTGAAATGGGTTAAAAATCCAAAGCGAAATGAGTCCAAATACCCGTCCAGGCAGACAGAAATGGGATTTGGACCAACTCTCTCTCTCTCTCTTTACTTTATCGTTTACTTGCGATTGATACTTAGTATTAGTTTTAAGGTTAGAAAAATTCAAATCCCCCATAAGACGTCACTTTGTTTTAACGACTCGATTAAATCAAATAAGTAAATATGCTTAAAATAAATTTTACAAATTAAAATTCACTTAGATAGTAAAATTAATACTTCCTTTTTTCAAACAACTTCAAATATTTTTTATCTCAAAAATTAAGTTAGAATATTTTTAGCCAAATAAATTAGTTGTAGGATAATCGCGATTTAACGAATATTTTAGGTGTCGTAAAAACCTTTCTAAAATATAAATAAGAATTTCGGAACCCCCTTTTAGTTTTCAAATCGATTTACTGTTTAAGTATTTTGAAAACAAAAGTTTTCTTGATTTTACTTTAAAAATTAAATGGCGAGTCTAAAAAATTCGAAAACCTATAAAAAAATTATTTTTCAAAAACGAATTAAATCACAACTCATGCTTATACATTATAACATCTCAATGTCTTCAAGGACATAATGACAATACACACACACATAAGATCAATTCAATAAGAACTAAGCAAGATAGATCAACTTACCCTTCATCCAAGCCTTTACCACCTTTTCTCAATTCTCCATAAAATCATCATAATAAAGCACAAAGGTAGTAGGTAATTCACAATACGACATAAGAAACACAACTCTAGCATTATTATCATATACATTAAACCCACTTCATAAGTTAAAAATTGAGGATTGCATATTCATGGGTTCATTGAGTTTTTGACCGTAAAATCATTAACTAACATTGAAAAATATCATATTTCATTCATTAAAATATTTTTATGCAAGAACTCATACTTAGAATTCAAAATAGAAGAATTGAGGAATTTGAAACCCTTTTTGAAAAGGCTTTGGATTGGCTCCTTGAATGAGAGATGATTCAAGGATGAACTACCATACCCTCTATGAAGAAAGCCACGAGATTTGGTGAATAAATCACCCAAAACCTTCAATCCAAGTTCTACCTTGAGTTCAAGCTTCAATGGGGTTTTGAGAGAGTTTTTCTTGGGTGAGAGGTTTTGGTTTTGAAAAGTGAAGACTAACTTAGGTTCTAGGAGTATAAACTAACTTAAAATACCTAAAAAAACCTAAAACAACCGTCAATACCTTTTTAAAAACTTGGGATGAATTTACCAAAACACCCCAAGCATGGCCGAATTGCAGACAACTTTTGCAGGCTTCCAAACGACGGACCCATCTACTGGGCGTCGTTTGAACGAAGACTCATCCTGCTGGGAGTCGTTTGGCTCAGAGAGTCATTTATTAGGTTCTTAGATCCCATAACTAAGTGTGTATCTATGCCCCCAAACGACGGGGCGTCATTCAATCTTGCCCGTCGACTAGGGTCGTCATTTGGGCAATGCTTGACAGCTTTCTTGCCAAGTCTTGGGTCCTCCTCAAGGACCCTTAGGGTGTCCCTTGGGGAGTCGTACCCGAACGTCAAACCCTAAACATTATCATCTAGGTCTTATGATCTTCTCCTATCAAATAGAACCCCAAAAACTACAACAAACATGCAAAGACACAAAAATACGCACAAGCACATAGACGTCTAGTCGTCGAACATCTTGGTCGTCCTTTGATGTTTGACTTCCAAACCTATCAAACTTACCTCATTACCTCTATTGCTAAAAGTTATTATTTTAATACGTTATTAACTCATGAAACACTCCGAAGCTCTAGTTTGACCTATTTCACTTTGAGGGTCATTACAAATTTATGATGCGATTTTATAATTTTTTGTTTATTTGATAAGATTGAATAAACAATTGGGGTTGTTTTAATAGTTTTAGAACTTATGGATTTTTATGTTTATGAGAAAATATACAACACCAAAATTTCATATCGCATGTCCAAACTGATGGTGTAATAGACCACAAATACAATAAATTACAGTTGAAATTAAATGAACAAAAATGTATAAAATAAATCTTTAGGCTGAGACACGGATATCTCGCTCTCTTTAAGGAGATTCAATCCAACTGCGGCATAATCTACACCGGTCCAGCACTATAACTCTTGATTTCCCCCCTCCAGGATGCAACAACCCAACAACAATGTATAACTCAAACAACTCTAGATTAGTTGAAAAGTCCAAAGCTCCACAAAAGAACACTTTCCTTCAACATATAATACTCTCTTTTGTATAGTGAATATAGTTGAAGACTTAGAACATTTTCTATATCTCAATTCTCTCTTTCACTACACAAAACTAAATATAATACTACTCATCTTTTTCACTCTATTTTTTTTTGTACTTCTCTTGTTTCTTCTTGTATCTCAACACAATGAAGACTACACTATTTATAGGTGATGAATTCTTCCTTGCAATGAATAAGGAGATAATGGATAGTAAATTTGCCAAATGAATGACTCAAATGTTACATAAGTTACAAGACATAAATATAGAATAATGAATGAAATGAAGAGTTGGTGGTTACATAAGTTGCTAAAAACTAATGATCACTTTCTTTCACAATTGATGAGATAAAGAGGCACAAATGTAATGTCTATCAATAGACATAACATGATATATAATGTGACATATAATATATATTTTTATTAATATTAAAATGTCACACCAACAATCCCCCACTCATTTTAATATTAAGATAAGAGAGTTTTTCACAACTTAGTTGAAGGTAGACTATTATGCATAATGAAGGTGTGCTCTGCATTGAACCTTCACTTAGTAAAACAATGACCTTTACTCCAGAGTTCAGTAGTGGTCTCAGACCTGAACATGACTGCTTAAACGGAAATAAAGAATTACTGCTTACACACAATAATCAAGGTGTTGACATAAGCTTTAATAGCCAGCACGTTACGACTTTGTGCTATCCCGGTTCATGAGTGTTTTTGAGAACAAGCCCATTCTTATAGAAAGCGAACCTACTTTCATATTCACATTGGAAATCTGTCAAGGGTGCTCCTATAATTTGACACCCCACTCATACGAGAACAGACTTTCATTAAGAGTTTAAAGACTCAACCTCCACAAATAATTACAGGATAAAATGCACTCACATCATAGGATTGAATAAAATTAACAGTTGTGCATCTCACAACAAGTCATCATATGATTTGTTTCTTCTCATTGAAACCTTGTTATAGGATCTCTAGTGTCCAAGTTGGATTTCCTCATATATGACTCAGAATTTATGAGCTTTAATTTTCATCCCCCTCGATGTGCTTCAGACTTTTATCTTGCTAAAGCCTTGGTTCATGAATCTGCAAGATTATCACAAGTTTTAACACAATCAACATTGATGTATACCAACGATCAATATGATCGCACAGTACTGTGTTTTTCTCCTCATGAGTCTAAATTTACCGTTTATATATAATGATTTTGTATTCAAACCACTATATTGGTGCTTTCACATTTGATCAAAAATTAGAAAAATATTTTCTCAAAATAAAGTGTTTCAATTCACTTTTTCACTAGTTGAAGTTTAATTTATTTATTGTTTTTTACTTCAACCTTCATAATAGAGATAGCAAAAAAAATTTTCTTCTCATCCCACTAAATAACACCAAATTTTTTTCTCATCTAGTTTGCTTGTACCTTCAAAGTACTTGTACTGCAAACACATTATCAAG
>JAJJBR010002785.1:0-30969 GCA_022817965.1 Solanum lycopersicoides
AAGGTCCACACGTATTGATACGCGTAGAACCAGACCTCAGAACCCTTACTACGACCAAGCCAACTAACTTGGGGAGTTAATTGAGCTTGGAAAGGTTGGAACCAACCATGTGAGGCTCACGAAAACGAAGGTTTAATCGAAAGAGTTTTTACCAGACTCAAAAGAAGAAATTTTAAGTTTTGAGGGTCCAAGGGTAAAATCTTTTCCAGGCCAAGGGTAATATTGTAATTACCCTGAGTAATTAATTATTTAATTAATTAAGTTAAAAAAATAATCAAATTCGGGTGGGGCAACCCGAAGTGACCCATTTTCGCAAAATGGGGTCACCCGGGTTCGAACCCCACTAAGAGCAAGATTTAACTTGCTTTTATTTTAATGTGTTAATTTAGTTTTAATAAATAATTAGTAATATCTGATTTAGGAAAAAGAAATCAGATTTTTTATTAATTTTTATTAATTAATAAATTGACTAATTCAAACCCACAAAGTCCTACCTACACTAGACTTCTATCTCCCATTTTCCCCACTCTGTTGCACGATTTCTCTCTCTTTCTCACACACTCTCTGGCTGCAAACATGAACAAAATTCAGAAGAAAACAAAAAAAAATTCTTCATGCTTGAAGAATTCACAAGCAAAACACAAAAGAGAAAGCAATTCGGTAACGTTAAGCCAAACATACTACGCTAGTCGAGTGAGGTGTGAGTGTGAGCGTTTGGACTGATTTTTGGAGGAGTTCTTGGGCAGCATTTTGAACATCTAACAAGAAAACAAAGGTATGGGTCTTCTTACTCTTGGTCCCTTTCCCAAGAGACCCCTAGGACTCAGTAAATTCGGTTCAAAAACTAAGGTTGTATCCCCTGTTGCATGTCCCTGTCATTAGCTCCCAACGAATGTAGGTTGGTATGAATGCTGGTAGACTTAGGATTATGTGATATTTGTGATGAATGTTAATGTATTTGATGTACGTTAATTCATGAAAAGACAACTATGTGCGTGTTCGAATTAAGGAAAGAAAATGTGTATGGCATGTTGAGTCTCGGCCTAGAGGCTTAATTTTGTTAATGTTTTGTTTGTTGTTTTATGTACACTAATTGATGTAAAATGTGATGTTCATGTGATATGAAGTGTGGCTGAATTTAGAAGCAAACATTTTGGTTAAGAAGTGTGAAAAATTGTGGTAAAGTACGTACCAAATGAACTATGTATTGTCCTACGAATTTACTAACAAAAGGAGATAAAAAAATGAGTAAAGAAATTACTTTGAATTTCCAGCATTTTTGTTGATATATGCTGCCAAATTAAGATGGTTAGGAGGCCAAGAAAAATAATGGAAAATAGGTGAGGTCATTGAGGGTCGAACCCGAGACCTCACCCCTTTAAAATTCCCAAAGAATTAAAAGGAAAATTCGTGTGGTGAGGGGGATTCGAACCTGCCTTGGCTGGGAACTAAGGGTGAAGAAAAAGAAAATAAGAAATGAGAGGGGTGGGATTCGAACCCACACCCTCTCGGTTAGAAAACAAGGAAAGGAAAAATGAAGAAAAAGTTTTGAGAGGCGTGGGATTCGAACCCACGACCTCTATGCGGATGAGGGAGATAATATAAAAATAAAATGAGGCTGTGGGGATTTGATCCCACAACCTCATAGTCAACTCAAATAAGTCAACTTTTAAAAAGGAGAATAAATAAAGAGGTTGTGGGGGTTCGAACCCACAACCTCTCGGCCTAAGCGAATGGAAGGGAGGGGAAATTAGAAGATAATTTAGTGTGGCTGAGGGGATTCGACCTCGGGTCCCAAAGCCTCACATGAACCGAAATATATTAAAGAAAAAATGAAAATGGGGTTGTGGGGGCTTGAACCCCCAACCCCTCGGCCAACACAAGAGAGATTTTTAGTAGAAAAGTAAACCTTCAATGTAAACATTGTGTTTTGACTTAGAGTTAAAATGTCATGACTATTAGTATAAAATCTATTAATAATGTAAATGACATTCAATTGATTCAAGACTTGGGATTCCTTGCCCAACCTTCCGTATTGATACATAAATCATACGTGAACAAAACGTATAAGAATAATGCCACCTACTTAGATCTAATTCAAGATCTTGGCATAACTACAAGATACATAAGTCTTGTACTACATAATCTTAGGAATGTAAGAGTTACTTAACGAACTACAAATGAAGCCTCATGGATTGTGTGTATAGACTCATAAGTCTAGCATACGATCAAAAGTAAGTGAACCTAAGATGTATGAAATGAAATGATGAACCCTAGAAGGGTTAGGTATGAGTGTAAATACACTAAATGGCCAAGTGCATTGGCATATGATGAGATGAATAATGAAATGATGAAATGAACATTCACATAATAAGAGGTGAGTTACTATGAAAAGCAAATATGCTAATGATAATGAATGAGGTGACAACATGACATGAGGCTAATGTAAATAATGAGAGTAATCTCAAATGAGCCTAAGTAAATGTTACCAACACGTACTCACCTATGAGAGTGTAAGATAATGAAGAGACAAGTCTCTATGAACACTCTAATGAGAGTATTGAACTTAACACACTCAATACAAATGATGAGATGAGAAATCATCTAATGAGCTATGATGTCCTCATACTAGAAGCTAGCTTCCATGACGTATGAGATGAATGAAATGGAAGTTTATACTGAGCACCGATAGACTAGCTATGAGCGGTGATGCCTTCTTTCGGGAAGGGCGGAGGTTCACGTAACTCTCATGAGATGAGACTGTCCGGCTTGCCGGGTATGGGTCTCCTTATATCTCCTAGTCTTTGAACCTATACTGCAAATATAGGGATCTAGCGGGGTTAAATTCCCATGTACGCTAGCATGTTATTGGATCACTTCGGCCGGTGATTCCACCTCTTTTCGGTGTGGGGGAGACACTGGGTTTCATGATGCTCACATGATCTATGTCGGTTAAAGTTAAAGTTCCAATGAATGAATGAGGCCAGCCTCAAATGATGCACATAATGAAATGAATGATACCAAAGGTGTTAGGATAGGATAATCAAAAGGTGAGTTAGATTCAAGTAATGACAGTAGGTCATTCTTGATCATTGCACAACGAACCTAATGAAAGTCTTAAACTACATCCTAGGTATAACCGGTGGTTACACTGGACTATGAACGAAATGAAATGAAGTATGTATGAATGAATGAAGCAGACTCTGTGTTTGCTAATGAAGACTCCCTAGTTGAGGTCCCATATGTTGAGCCCTCATTTCTGGGATGTCTTAATGTAAAGTCCATGATTCCAAGGTCTCATGGTATATGAATAAATGATATGAAAGAAGTTATGTGCTACATGTAAAAATGTATTGTATGCTATATGATATGTGCTATGTGTAAATGTTATGTGCTCTGTGCAAATGTGAAAAGTATGATGATGTATGTTATTCTCATGGTATCACTTTCCTAATCCAAATTTGGAAAGCTCACTTACTTTCCTAATCTAAATTTGGAAACTTTCCTAATCTCAATTTGGCAAGTCCACTGACTTGACTTCCAAAAATCATGTTGTTAGGAAAGAGCTATTCTTTCTCATGCATGTCCTTGCTGTGTGCTTGCATATACCCATACTTAGTACAAGTGTGTACTAACCCTATACAAACTCTACTATTTTAGGTGCAGGCACAGGTGGACGGTAGAGCTACAGGATCATCGCTGCAGTTATCCGGACGTCCAGCATTCATCCGATTTTGGTAGGTCCTCATGCTTTCGAGGATGCTACTATTTATATTCTAGCTTAGTTTAGGAGTTGAGCTAGTGGAGCATGTTCCACTAGTGTTTCTTTCTTATTTTATTCGGATTATGTATGGATGCCATTTTGGCAATTATACGATTATGTTATTGAACTATTTCTTTCATTTGATTATCTCTTAATGTTTAGATGGTTGATGTTGAACGAATTATGAATGTATTAGAAGTATTTAGTAAGTAATGTTTAGAAACAAAAAGTTTCAAATTTTCCGCTAAAATTAACCTATGTAAAGTAAGAATGACGTAAGTAGGCTTGTCTGCCACCTCTGAGAGGTCAACGACGCCGGTCTCTTCTGGGGTCTAGATTCCGGTCGTGACATGTACCCGCTATGGTCACTATGAGTTTCTAGTCATGTCATTTGGTCTCACGAATGCACCTGCTGCATTTATGGATCTCATGAACAGGGTCTTCCGTGAATACCTTGACTCTTTCGTCATAGTATTCATTGATGACATTCTCATCTACTCTAAGACCAAGGAACAACATGAACAGCATTTGAGACTAACCTTGCACGTACTTAGACAACATCACTTGTATGCCAAATTCAGCAAATGTGAATTCTGGCTGAGGTCAGTGACCTTCCTGGGTCATGCTGTGTCCGATCAGGGCGTGGAGGTGGAACCCAGGAAGACTGAGGCGGTGAAGAACTTGCCAAAGCCTCTTACTCCCACTGACATTCGTAGCTTTTTGGGATTGGCTGGTTACTACCGCAGGTTTGTGGAGGGCTTTTCTTCCATTGCTGCCCCATTGACAGCTTTGACTAAGAAGAAAGCCAAGTTTAAATGGACGGAGACTTGTGAGAAGAGTTTCCAGGAGCTCAAGGACAGACTCACTTCAGCCCCGGTGCTTACTTTGCCTAAGTGTGGTGAGAATTACACTGTTTATTGTGATGCATCTAGGGTTGGTTTGGGTTGTGTTCTTATGCAGGTTGGTAAGGAGATAGCCTATGCGTCCAGACAGCGCAAGGTTCATGAGAAGAATTATCCCACTCATGACCTGGAGTTGGCAGCTGTGGTGTTTGCACTGAACCTGTGGAGGCATTATCTGTATGGAGTGCATGTGGATGTCTTCACAGACCATAAGAGTCTCTAGTATGTATTCACACAGAGGGAGTTGAATCTACGTCAGCGGAGATGGTTGGAGCTGTTGAAAGATTATGACATGAATGTGCACTACCATCCAGGTAAGGCTAATGTTGTAGATGATGCTTTGAGCAGGATGAGCATGGGAAGTACAACCCACGTTGAGGATGAGAAGAAGGAGCTGGTGAAAGATGTACACAGACTGGCCACACTGGATGTGCGTTTGGTTGACTCCACTAGTGGGGATGTTTCAGTTCATCCTAGTTCTGAATCATCCTTGGTAGTTGAATTCAAGCAGGGTCAGCATCTAGATCATATGTTGATGGAGCTGAAGGACTCAGTATTGATGAAGATGAATGAGTCTTTCGCTTTGGGAGGTGATGGCATACTTAAGTATCAGGACAGGCTGTGTGTGCCAGATGTGGATGATTTGCGGACCAGGATTGTTGTAGAGGCCCATGGTTTCAGATATTCTATACATCCAGGTTACACCAAGATGTATCATGATCTTAAGCAGATTTATTGGTGGGATGGAATGAAGAAGGACATTGCAGAATATGTGGCCAAGTGTCCTAATTGTCAGCATGTTAAGGCAGAGCATCTTAAGCCTAAGGGTCTGACTTAGATTATTGAGGTTCCGACTTGGAAGTGGGAGGCCATTGATATGGACTTCGTGGTTTGTCTTCTGAGGACTAGGAGGCAGCATGACACAATATGGGTTATTGTGGACAGATTTACTAAGTCTTCCCACTTTATCCCTGTGAAGTCTACTTACAGAGCCGAGGATTATGCGAGACTCTACATTGATGAGATTGTGAGATGGCATGGGATTCCCTTGTCTATTATTTAAGATAGAGGAGCTCAGTTTACTTCACATTTCTAGAGATCTTTCCAGAAGAGATTTGGTACGCAGGTAAAGCTTAGCACTGCCTTTCATCCTCAGACAGATGGGCAGGCAGAGCGCACCATTCAGACATTGGAGGACATGTTGAGAGCGTGTATGATTGACTTCAGAGGTAACTAGGATGACTATCTGCCTTTGATAGAGTTCTTGTATAATAATAGCTATCACTCCAGTATTGGGATGGTACCGTTTGAAGCACTGTATGGTAGGAGGTGTAGATCTCCAGTTGGGTGGTTCGACGTTGGAGAGTCGTCCATTTTGGGTCCGGAGATCATTCATGAGGCCTTAGAGAAGGTCAGAGTGATTAGGGACAGGTTGACTACTGCTTACAGTCGGCAGAAGTCATATGCTGATAACAGAAAACGACCCTTAGAGTTTGATGTTGGTGACCAGGTTTACTTGAAAATATCACCTATGAAAGGGGTGATGAGATTTGGTAGAAAAGGGAAGCTGAGTCCGAGGTATGTGGGGCCATATGAGATCCTATAGCGTGTGGGTAAGGTGGCCTATGAGTTAGCATTGCCTGCGGAGCTAGCTTCTGTTCATCCAGTCTTTCATGTCTCTATGTTGAAGAAGTGCCTAGGTAATCCAGCATCAATTCTACCTATTGAAGGCTTGGGGGTTGGTGAAGACTTGTCTTATGAGGAGGTACCTTTTGAGATCTTAGACAGACAGGTCAAGCGGCTGAGGAACAAGGAGATTTCCACAGTGAAGGTATTGTGGAGAAATTATCTTGTTGAGGGTGCTGCGTGGGAGGCTGAGGCCGACATCAGAGCCCGCTACCCTCACCTTTTCAGCTCTTGAGGTTAGACTTCCTACTCTTAAACCAATGTTTCCTTATCTCTCCGTATTTTGTTGCTACTGATTGACTGTGTATAGTGATTTTATTATGATCTGACTGGCATTACGATGTGAAGTGGTAGTGTCATTCGGGAACGAATTTTCCTAAGGGGGGGATAATGTAACAACCCTAAAAATGAATAGGATCAAGACTTAAGGTGTCAAGAATGCTTGCGATTAGAATAAGGTTCACACGGATTGATACGCGTAGAACCAGACCTCAGAACCCTTAATACGACCAAGCCAACTAATCTTGGGGATTTAGTTGAGCTTGGAAAGGTTGGAATCAACCAGGTAAGGTTCTCGAAAACAAATATTTAATCGAAGGAGTCTTTACCGGACTTAAAAAGAAGAAATCTTAAGTTTTGAGGGTATAGCGGTAAAATGGTCTTTTACCAGGCTAAGGGTAATATCGTAATTACTCTAAATATATATAGTTAATTAATTATTTATTAAGATGGAGGGGCAATTTGGGGAGAGAGTGCCGAAATTGAACTCTTGAAGTGGAGTCTTGCTCCACCCGGGTTCGAACCTAGGTGGAAGCAATGATTTAAATTGTTTTTATTAAAATTGATAAATTTAATGTAATTAATTTATATTTATTAATTATTAGCTGATTTAAAATAAAAGGAAAAATTAGATTTTTGTATTAATTTAATTAAATCCTAATTTGACTAAGTCTTGAATTTAGTCTCCTAATCCTAATAACTCACTCTCCCTCACGTTTCTCAACTCTCTCACGTTCTCAATCTCTCTCTCACGTTATTCTGCCAAACACAACAAAAAGCAGAACAAAATTCATCACGAGTTCTTCACACTTGAAGAACTCACAAGAATTTTTAAGTAAGAGACAAAGTAATCAAAACGTCAAGGCTAAGAGAGGTTCGTCGAGTAGGATGTACGTTGAAGTGAATTGGGCGTGGTTTGGAGGAGTTTCCGGGCAGAAGCTTCACACTTGAATAACGTCCAAAGGTATGGGTTTCTCTCCTGGAATTCTTTCTCCAAGAGTACTTTCCTTCGAACGTTTCTCAAGCTCTGAAACTAAGGTTGTTCCCCTTTGTATGTCCTTGTCATTAGCTCCCAACCGAATTCGTAGGATGGGTTACCATGAGGATTTTCCCGGTCACCATGAGGATTTTCCCGAGACGACATTTAGAACTCGCTATGGACATAATGAGTTTTTGGTTATGTCGTTTGGGTTTACCAATGCACGTACAACGTTCATGAGTTTGATGAATGGGGTGTTCAAACTATTTCTTGATTCGTTTGTGAAAGTATATTTTGATAATATATTGGTTTATTCAAAATGTGAAGAATAACATGACAACCATCCTCACACTGTTTTGCGTGTTCATAGGAAGTAAAGTTGTATTCTAAATTCTTCAAGTGTGAATTTTTGTTGAAATAAGTTGTATTTTTGGGCATGTAGTTTCAAAAGAAGATGTAATGGTAGATTCTCAAAAGATTGAGGCTGTTAAGAATTTGGTTCGGCCTAATTCTGTGACAAAATTTAGGAGTTTTGTGGGACTCGTTAGTTGTTATTGTCGATTTATTATGAATTTGGCCTCCATTGCTACTCACTTGACTATTTTGACTAAGAAGGAGATACCATATGAATGGATTGAAAATGTGAAGAAATTTTCAAAAAGATTAAGACTTTCTTGACCATTACGGCCATTCTAGCATTACCAGTTGAAGGAAAAAAATTAGTTTACTGTGACTCTTCACATTCTAGATTGGGTGTTGTGTTGATGAAAGGTAAGAATGTTATAGCTTATGCCTCGTGTCAATTCAAGGTGCATGAGAAGAATTAGATGCCACGTGCTTTAGAGTTGGTAGTGGTAGTGTTTGCTCTTAAAATTTGGCGACATTACCTCTATGACATTAAGTGTGAAGTGTTTACTGATCATCATAGCTTGCAGTATGTGTTCACCAAAAATAATCTGAATTTGAGACAGAGAAAATGGAAGGAGTTACTCAAGGATTACGATGTGACCATTCAATTCCATCTGGATAAGGCTATTGTTGTGACAATGCTTTGAGTCGAAAAGCAGTAAATATGGGTACCATAGCCTACTTGAGTGTAACCAAGTGACCTTTGGACAAAGAAATTCAGACCTTCGCGTCCAAGTTCATGCACTTTTGCATCTCTGAAAGGGGCGGGGTGTTAGCTAGCATTGAAAGTAAGGCCACATTCATTTAGGTGGTAAAGTCCAAACAATTTAAGGATGAAAATTTGAACGAACTCAAGGATTAAATGGCAATGGTAAGGCGCAAGAGGCCACTACTAATGGATGGTGAACTCAGCGTTAAGGGGAGTATCTTTGTTCTTCGAGTTGATGACTTGATTCAATAATTGTTTGTAGAATCTCATAGTTTGTGATATTGTATTCATTCATGTGGGACCAAGATATATAGAGATTTGAAGAGAATTTATTGGTGGTCGGGTATGAAGAGAGACCTTGAAGAGTTTGTGTCAAAGCGTCAAAATACAAACAAGTGATATATGACCATCAAAGACCGGAAGATTTTCTCCAAATAATGGCTATTTTGGGATGGAAGTGGGAAAGAATAGCCATGGACTTCTTTTGGTCTTCCGAAGACTTTGGGGAAGTTTGATTCTATTTGGGTAGTGGTTGATAGATTGACTAAGTCAACCCATTTTATTCCGGTAAGGATTGATGTACTATGGTTTCACAGTACATTCAACGCTTTTTCCTTAAGATTGGTGTGTGTCTAGAGCCTTTTGTTGAAGTTTTAATATGTTTTTATCTTTCTTTTGCAGGAAAGGTGTCCAAAAAAAACCAAAACGCAGAAGGCAGCAAAGATTTATTAAATAGGTAACCCACGAAGGCCATCTACGGCCTGTCGTTCCACGATGGACCGTAGATGGTGACCGTCGACTGAAAGTTCAGGCATCTGGAGAAGGATCGTCGATCAGATCAGAGAAGGTCCTAGTACCCAAAGTTGAAGAAAGTCTAAGTATGGAACGACAGAAGGCATCGACAGACTGTGTTGTTGGTCCGTCGATTGGATCAGATAAGATGCTGGTTGAAGGATAAGAAAGATGATAAGTCTGTAGTTATGAAGGTAGTCGACGGTCCATTGTTTGTGGGGATTGTCGATTGAAGCCGCATTTTTGGACAACTTTCCTTATTTGAATTTCTTTTAATTTAGGACAATACTTTTTACAAATATGGTGTAAAACCTCGTTTTTGGGGTTGGATTCTATTACTACTTTCTTACTTTAGTTCTTGGAGATTTGTTTTTGCAACTTGGGCATTAATTCAAATTTCCGGATTTGATTTCAAGTGTTTTTTGTGGTTTCAAGTTGAATTTCTGGTTTTTCTTTTAATTTGATAAAGGAAGTTCATGATTTATTGTTTATCAACTATAAATTGTGTTATTCTATGCAAGGGTAACTAAATTCACAACTAGGGTTGTGGGAACCATGGGTGATTAACAAAGTAAACCTAGGTTAATAACAAATCTCAAATAGGTTATTTCATGCATTGATAATTCTTTCGCTTAGAAGTCTTTTTAACGAGTGCACGCGTTAGAACTCGCCTTATTGCTACTTGCCGAACCAAGGGGGTAGTTAATAGGAAAAGAATTATCAACATAGATTTAGTGGGATACTATCTAATTGGCTAGTCTCGATTGGTGCGAAGTAACAACTAAGCAATACATCGAATACGATGCTTAATATGAAGTCAAGCTAAGGTTTAATTACTTCGACACACGTAGCCGGACCAATGTACGGGGTGAAATTCTCCAAATTTCGGACCAAGGATTTAGAGATACCTAACTCATCACTTTGCATGCAAAACACTAGGGAAAATTGATATAGCTAGGAATACGGCGTTATAAACCTATGGGGAACACTTACACCCTAGTTTCTCTCAGAACTTGATAAACACCAAAGATTTACTCCTGTTACTTGTTTGATTTAGAAATATTAAAAGACTTTTGTTTCACAAACCCCCCCCCCTTTAATTACTAGTTTTCGGAAAGGACTTGACTAAATAGAAGTAATCGTACATTGAAGTTAACTGTAAGCATTTTTCATCGTGGGATCGACCCCAACCTAATAGTTGGGTTCTTTACTTGATACAACCGCTTATACTTCTTTAAGGGAGATGTAATTTGAGCGTATCAAATTTTGGCACCACTGCCAGGGAAAGTGGAACTTAGATTAACTTTAATAACATTACTGAATTTTAGTAAATAATTTTCTAATTTTACTTTTACTCTTGTGTTTGTTTCTCTCAGGTCTTGCTATAGTGTATGCCAAGTACACGGAGCCGAGGAGAACCAACACTTCCATTTGATCCTAAACTTAACCGAACGCTCCGAAGAATGAATAATCAACAAAACCTAGGTGATGGGATCAACCGTCACCCTCCTCCACCGGTTGATGCTCACAATCAAGTAGTTGTGGAAAATCCAGTTGACGTTGTTTTTAGGATGCAACCTCCCATCCCACTCCCTCACGAATTCTAAAGGGGCAACATTAATATCACTGATTTGTATGGGCCTCTTGTCCTATCTTCTCTACAGCAGGGTCACAGGTTCTTGGTAACTAGTAGTTTGATGCAGATGCTCACCACGAGGGGTTTATTTTCATGGCTACAATCTGAGGATCCACATGCTCACATCGCCAAACTGAGGTCGGTGTGAAAGAGTTATGTAGGGAGGCCAGACTTGAACATGAAGGTCATCAGGTTGAGAGTGTTCCCTCTATCACTAACGGGAGAGGCCGCGACATGGTTTACTGAGTTGCCCTATAATTCTATCTATATTTGGGATCAGTTGAGGGATATGTTCCTAGAAAGGTACTACCGGTGTCCAAAAAGCTAAACTACAAAGACAGAGTGAATAACTTTGTGGCACTACCTAGGAGTCAGTGAGTATCTCGTGGGATAGATTTACTGCGTTCGTGAGAGGTGTCCTAAACCACCACATTCATGATGAATTGTTGAAAGAGTACTTCTATCGGGGACAAGATGATAATAATAAGGCAATGCTTGATACTATTGCGGGTGGCTCTTATGGTGAGTGCACATATGCAGAGATCGCAAAGAAGTTGGAGAAAATCTCTCACAACAATAAGGCTTGGAGCACTAGAAAGTCGGACACTGGGAGAAATACCTTTGTAGTGCAAGCTACACACAATCCGGACGTAGATGAGATTCGTGAAGACATGACTCAAATGAGAACTGAGCTTGGGTTGGTATTGAAACCTGTCACTGGAGCGGAAGAAAAGTTAAATGCGATGAATTACTTAACTAAACCACCACCGCCAGTGGATGAATACTATTATGAAGTGGATACTTATGCAGTGAATGAGCAGAAGGGGGTTTTTCGACCAAACCCCCAAGTCTCCAATCAGGAGAATTGACGCCAAGGTCAAGGAAATAAAGGTAAGAACTATGGGAATTACAAAATAGACGGCCAGTATGTTCTAGATGGAAACTACAACCGCGACAACAACTTCAACTCCAGTTCCAAATCACTTGGAACCATGTGTGTGTTCGGAATTATGAAAAATGTGTGGCATGACATGAGTTTCGGCCTAGAGGCTTAAAAGTGTTAATGTTGTGTTTGTTGTTTTATGTACATCAATTGAAGTAAATCGTGTTGTTCACAAAAAGGAAATGAGGCTGAATTGAATAAAAATCTCATAGTCAATTGATTCTATGAATGATGCACTTGAAATTACGTTAAAACGGAATCCATGAATGTCATCTTGTGCTAAGTAATGCATTAGTGTTATGAGTTAGAAAGTACCTAACATTTTCAGCATTTTACAAGTTAATTTAGACTAAATAAAAAGGCATATGAATCTGGAAATTTACTACAAAATAAAAGAATGAGGCCACTAGGAATTGAACTCGTGACCTCATCCTTGGGCGAAATAGACCACGGAAAAGGGTGAGGGCTGGGGGGTTCGATCCTGGGTCTGATGCAAGGGAATGAGTAAGAGAAAAATTAATGAGGGGAGTGGGATTCGAACCCACCACCCCTCGGTCAGAACTCATGAAGAATAGAAGGGAAAATTAAAAAAAAAAGTGTTGGAGCTAAGGGGATTCGAACCCCTTAGCTACTGCCCGCGAAAGTGAATAAAAAAAATAGGTGAGGCCGTGGGGGTTCGATTCCACGACCTCACTGCCCACGCTCTCAACTGAGAGAAAAGTATTAAATATATATATGGGGCTGTGGGGGTTCGAACCCACCACCTCACAGCCCTTAAACAAAAATTAATTAAAAGAAGGAGGTTGTGGGGGTTCGAACCCACAACCTCCTTACTTGGGCGAAATTAAGAGAAAAATAAAAGAGGCTGTGGGGGTTTGATCCCACAACCTCTTGGTTTGAGAAAAAAATAGGAGAATATTATGTTAATGAAAAATGAAAATGGGGTTGTGGGGACTCGAACCCACAACCCATCGGCCAATGCAAGAAAATTTTTAAATAGAAGAGTAACCCTTCAATGTAAATATTGTGATTTGACTTAGAGTTAAATGTTATGAATATTAGAATGAAATCAATTAATAATGTAAAGGACATTCAATTGATTCAAGACTTGGGTTTCCTTGCCCAAACTTTCGTATTGATACATAAGTCATACGTGAACAAACGTCCAAGAATAATGTCACCTACTTAGATCAAATTCAAGATCTTGGCATAAATACAAGATACATAAGTTTTGTACTACATAATCTTAGGAATGTAAGAATTACTTAACGAACTACGAATGAAGCCTCATGGCTTGTTTGTATAGACTCATAAGTCTAACATACGTTCAAAAGTAAGTGAACCTAAGATGTATGAAATGAAATGATGAACCCTAGAAGGGGTTAAGTATGAGTGTAAATACACTAAATGGCCAAGTGCATTGGCATATGATGAAATGAACGTTCACGTAATAAGAGGTGAGTAACTATGAAAAGCAAAGGTGCTAATGATAATGAATGTGGTGACAACATGATATGAGACTAATGTAAATGATGAGAGTAATCTCAAAGGAGCCTAAGTAAATGTTACCAATACGTACTCGTCTAGGAGAGTGTAAGTTAATAAAGAGACCAGTCTCTATGAACACTCTAATGAAGGTATTGAGCTTAACACACTTAATACTAATGATGAGATGAGAAATCATCTAATGAGCTATGATGTCCTCATACTAGAAGCCAGCTTCCATGACGTATGAGATGAATGAAATGGAACTTTATACTGAGCACCGATAGGCTAGCTATGAGCGGTGATGCCTTCTTTCGGGAAGGACGGAGGTTCACGTAACTCTCATGAGATGAGACTGTCTGGCATGCCGGATATGAGTCTCCTTATATCTCCTAGTCTTCGAACCTATACTGCCAATATAGGGATCTGGCGGGGTTAAATTCCCATGTACGCTAGCATGTTATTGGATCACTTTGGCCGGTGATTCCACCTCTTTTCGGTGTGGGGGAGACACTGGATTTCATGATGCTCACATGATCTATGTCGGTTAAAGTTAAAGTTCCCAATGAATGAATGAGGCCAGCCTCAAATGATGCACATAATGAAATGAACGATACCAAAGGTGTTAGGGTAGGATAATCAAGAGGTGAGCTAGACTAAAGTAATGACACTAGGTTATTCTTGATCATTGCACAACAAACACGATGAGAGTCTTAAACTACATCCTAGGTATAGCTGGTGTTTACACTAGCTTACGAATGAATGAAATGAAGTACGTATGAATGAATGAAGCAGACTCTGTGTTTGTTAAAGAAGGCTCCCTAGTTGAGGTCCCATATGTTGAGCCCTCATTTTGGGAAGTCTTAATATCAAGTCCATGATTCCAAGGTCTCATGGCATATGAATGAATGATATGAAAGATGTTATGTGCTATATGTAATATGATATGTGCTATGTGTAAGATGTTATGTGCTTTGTGCAATATGATAAGTGTGATGATGCATGTTACTTTAATGGCATGACTTTCCTAATCAAAATTTGGAAAGCTCACTGACTTTCCTAATCCAAATTTGGAAATCTCACTGACTTTCCTAATCCAAATTTGGAAAGCTCACTAACTTTCCTAATCCCAATTTGGTAAGTCCACTAACTTGACTTTCCATAATTATGTTGTTAGGAAAGAGCTATTCTTACTCATGCATGTCCTTGGTATGTGCTTGCATATACCCATACTTAGTACAAGTGTGTACTAATCTCATACAACTCTATATTTTTAGGTGCAGGCACAGGTGGACGCTAGAGCTTACAGGTTGACGTTGCAGCTATCCGGACGTGGAGCTTTCATCCGGACTTTGTAGTCCCTCATGCTTTCGAGGATGTCTACCGTTATTATCTAGCTTAGATGTAGGCTTTAGCTAGTGGAGCATGCTCCACTAGTGTTTCTTTCCACTTTCATTTCAGACTTTGTATTAGTGCCATTTTGGCAAAAACACGTTCAATGCAATTATAAATTGTTTCTTTCATTTGATTATCTCTTTATTAGATGGTTGATTTGTGAACGCCTATGATGTTAAGTTTAAAATGTTTACCATGAAATAAGAAAACAAAAAGTTCAAATTTTCCGCTAAAATTAACCTAGATGAAGTAAGAATGATGTATGTAGGCTTGTCTTCGACCTCTGAGAGGTCAACAACGCCGGTCTCATCTAGGGTCTAGATTTCGGTCATGACAGGCTAAGAACCGATCAAATTTACATCAGTATTGAACACTGAAATCCTATTTAAGGTATACAAAAATCCAACCAATACAAACAAGTAGCAAGCCAGAGAATGATAGCAACAGAAAGTTCATACATAGGAGGCAAAAATCAGTGCACAACATAGCTTCAGTAATTAGACCACTAATATACAACTAACCTATAGTTAAAAGTAACAATACTTCCTGGCAGCGGCGCCATTTTGATGCTTCAATATGTGTATCTTTTATATTTTTTATCAATGACACTTACCTACATTTTGAGTGTCTACAAATCGAAGCTAGTAAAGTAACCCAACCAACAGTTGAGATCGTGTCCAAAGGGAGTGGTAGTGAAAGTAGTAGCTACTTAGAATTCCATTCTAAATTGTTCTAACTGAAGTCATTTTCGAGTAAAGCACAAATTAAATTCAATTTTTTTCAACAAAGTATTCTAGGTCTACAAATAATTAATATACGCCAGGATCAACAAACAATATCCAATTACCCGGATTATAAGCAATCATATCAACCATGGTTTAACCCTTCATCTCATGTATCAAAAGTAGGGCTTTTCCCACCATGGTTTCTGATTTGAAACCCTCCCCCATTGATAATAACCCAAGAAAATAGATTCCACGGATCAAAAAACAGATTTGGAAGGTGAAAATCTTACTTTAGCCTCTAGAACGGAGGAAAACTGTCAAGAAGTCGTATGGGGTCGATTTTTTGCCCTCAAAGTGAAAAAGTGCAGAATAAATACATTTTAGGGTTTATTTACAACTTTAAGTCTTGTCTGGACTGCCACAGTGGCACCCACCATGCTACAGATGCCCCGCCAGAGCCACCAAATTGGGCACCTGAGTTTCTTGCACGAAACAATGAGACATTTAATTAACTATAAGACCACCATTTCACAACAACCTCTAAACAACGACACTCAGAAAATACTGTATACGCTAAGATTGATTCTGGGAGTTCTACTTGCCCTAATTAAATTTTGTAAACTCATACCGGTTTTTTAACGACTTATCTAGCTACTCATGTAATCAAAATCATAAATAAATCCTATTATATTTCCGTACACCTTAATGACTCCGAATTCGACCAAACCTAGACTAGCTTAAGAAAACTTTTCAAGCCCCAATTCTTTTCCCATTGGCTTTTCCCTAACGACGAAAATGAGGTCCTTAAGAGTGCAATCTTATAAATGGGGCCCGAAAATGATAGTATGTATGTACACGTTATCCCTATAAGGTAGAGGTTGTTTCCGATAGACCTTCATTTAAGTAAAGTCAACTCTTCTTAAAAGATGAAAAGAATATCTCTCCTCTTTCTACTTTCCACTTTTAAGGTTATTATAGGAAACTTGAATTGAAAACATTAGCTAGCTAAAAATAGTGATCGGTTTTCGAAGGTGCATTAAACTTTGAAAGTTGAATGGTTGAGGTAATGTCACACATGTTTGGAGATTATAATATAGCATAGATAAACTTTAAAATGGAAAAATAAAAAAAGACAATTTATTAGGAAGTAACTGAGAAGTAGTATTACATTAGTACTGATCACCTTTGTTTGACATTTTATTAATAGAAAGAAATTTTAAAAAAACAAAACAAAAGGCTACTCAAACATTAAAAATATATGTCAAATAGCTTGTATTAGATAGTATATCTTTTTTTTTCCGCATATCATTCAATGCATACTTAGAAAAGTAGAAAAAAAATTCAAGATAAGGATGATCATAGTTCAACAGGTATCAAGAAAAAGAAATGAAGTCTTTGCTTATTTGTGGGATCTAAGGAACACTCAAGCAAGACTATAAAAAGGGAGAACAGTAAAGTTGACTATAAAAAGGGAAAAGTGAAGTTTTCTGCGCATGTCGAATCTTTCCATCATCTCCTATTTGGCTCTCAAAGTGGCCATTTTATTACTTGATTTAATCTCTACTGCAGGGAGATATCAATAACATTGGAGCAAACTCTTTCTTTTTCTTGTGGGTGGAGATTAGTTATTTGATGTAATTGAAGTCAATGTTTTCTGGTTTATTGTGCAAAACTAATTACTTGTATATTTATTTATATGTAGTTTTGAAATATTTGATTTGTATTCCACTAGTAAATGTCACCATATCATTATTAATAATTCTCAGTTTAAGAAAGTTTTTGGCTCTGAATTTACCGGTGATACATCGTTCATGCTTTGAAATGTATAGCCTTATCAATTTGAAACCACGTTGGAAGATGCTAAAAGTTTTTCATTCTAAAACTGGGGTGACGTCTCTCACTTTGGTCCCCTATCTCTTGGTTGTGAGAATCGAATCTCGCCCATATTGTAGCTACCACTCGAGTTCCAAGAAACAACACTCTTAGGAAAATCTCTAACAGAGTTATATTTGTTGTTTACTGTCTGCTGAAGAAGATAAATATAAACTGGGCTCCGTGGGTCTGCGAATACATGGTTGAATGTTTTGAGGATTTGAACTCCTCTGCAAGCTTACCCTATGAACTGCTTATTTCTAGGATTTTTGTCTATTCTCTTGTGGATCTCTATAACTACGCGTTAAATTGATTGATGCTAAATATGATACTCGAACTTTTTCGAGCATGGACTATGTGTTGATTAACGAGAAATTGTATAAGAAGGAGTTTGTCCAATCCAGGGATGATACACCCCGGGCTACTCGAATCTCTACTGACTATGCAGCATTTCTCCTCAACGAGGCTGAACACATAAAGGTAAGGTTCGATGGTCTTGAATGTTAGGTGTTAATAGGTGTGAATGGAAAATGAAGAGTTGCGACTTTTATGAAATTTTATTATTATTATGAAAAGTTTTGACTATATGAAAAGTTGTGACTTTCATTAAAGGTTGTGATCTTTTTGAATGATTGTCACTTTTCCAAAGGTTTGTCATCTTTATGGCAAAGCACAATAAGAACTTTTTCACACTACTTTTTGTTTTCTATAAATTGAGGGATTTCCTCTCATTTTAAAAAAGAATTTCTAGACTTCTTCTACTACTACTAAATCTAGATTAGTAAGTGTACTATGTTGTAGTTGAGTGGCTCATTGACAACACCATTTAGGGTATCAATACACTGGTGATTGAGCTTATTCTAGCATGGGAGGACATATTCCAAATCAAACCTCGGAACTAGAGGGGAATGTTTTCCTTAGGGGATAGTGCGCATTCAATGGGCTTGATCTTCTTTTTTGTTTTTCCAGATTCTTATATGTGTGACAAATTTTAGATTTATGAATTAATTTTTATTCTTACGTTCTTCAATGGTTCATTAAACTTTGGTAACTTCGTGTTTCTACAAAGTTTGTTGGAATAAGAAAGTTTCTTTAAACAGAGATTGACAACAATCTTATTTAAGAAAAATATTTCGTGTATTTTTTAAATTTGTTTATGATTCTAGTTTCTCTACTAGTTTTAACATTCTAGTTGTGAAAATGTTCTTAAATTTTTGTTTCTTACCGAATTCTTCAAAGTTTTATTCTATGTATCTTAGAATACAAGATGAACAACAATCTTCAGGAAATTATTCTAGTGTTCGTATTTTTTGTATTATACTGATTAAGAGAAACAGATCATCGAAGAAAAAGATTAATGCATTACTTCACCAGAATTCAGTGGATTGTTTAGCAAGGTCAAAGTGACAATGTACAGAAAAAGTTTGTGGTATTTTGGTTGAAGATTACACCAAGTAACCTTCTTATTATTTATCTAAGGAGCAAAATAGTTTCTAAGAGTTAATAGTTTTGATTTTTTATCATATGTAGCTTTGGAAAAAGATCTTCAAACTACATGTTGTGTAATGAATTTTGCTTCGCAAATAGTGTTGCCTTTAAAATTCTTTAGCTTGCAAAATAGAGATGCACATTTTTATTTTATGATAAAATAGAATATACAAATGTTATACTTTGAAGACCATTTTAAAAGAAAAACATTTGTATGTGATAATCTAAGAATATGTTTAATTCTCTTTGGAGAAACATTTTTTTGTAGTTTTGTTCTCCTTGTTAATTTGATTTTGTCTGATTGTTGTGGACTAAAAACTTTTGTCGTTTTCTACTCTGGATTAATTGGACTATGCAATTGATTTGAAGAATATGAAAACTTCATCTACGAAGTCTGTGTTGTAATTTTTGTTTTCTATAAACTTCATTATTATATAAAAATAATCTAAACACTAAGTGGTATGTCTATTTGTGATAGAGGAAAAAGACCAGCGACCTAGAGTTTGTGATTTTGTGCCTCTATGGAATGAACTTTGACATTATGTAAAAATTGTCATAAGGAATTGAAGAACTTCAATTCTTTTTTAAAATAGTATTTTTCAAAAGTGATTTCATGTTCACAATGACACATTGATAGCATGGGAAACAAATGTGAAAAAATTATTTTCAAATACTTAAAAAAACCATTTTTGAGATAAGTTTTAAAAAGTGGGGGTTCTTTACTTATGATAAAGTCTAATTTTATTTTGGAGCAAATGATATGGAATTCACCACCTACGTACCATCGATTGAACGACGGGACGTTGATGGCCTTCGTAGGTCATCTTCTGCACTTCTTTTCAGTTACATTCGGCGTTTTAAACCTGAACATCTTTCCTTAAAAGCAAACCAAAAAACTTGTTAAAACTACTACAAAAATGCTCTAGACACACACAACTCTTAAGAAAAATGCATTGAAAGTATCGTGAAAGCACGGTACATCAAAACCCTCGATTTAAATTCGTTGTTTGTCCTCAATCGACGTACTATACTCAAAACAACATTTGTACAAAAGTATACTCTTTTAAGCTTTCGCAATGACATGACTATCAATCCTGAATCTTTTTTTTATTTAGTGCAGGCCTAGCTCTCAGGTTCGACAAGCTAACTCATGTGGATCACATCTTGATACAAACTCACCATGCATAGACACATCTATTGTTTTGCCTCTCACAAAGGTAAAAACTTTTTGACACCGCAACTACTGCCCTCACTTCAAAAGAAATCCTCATTTTTGACACAGTGATTATAAGTTTGGTACAAGGATATTTGTTCAACACTCACGCTCAAGAACAAGTTCAAATACATTTAGTGATCGTCGCCATAGGCTTGTCCTTATTTTCACTGCTTAGGTTAACCATACTAGACTCTAGGATCACGATAGGACTTTCTTGGCTTGTAACGTCGGCTCAGGGTTAGGTATGGTACATTTGGGTACATTTTTAGTGACTTTTTTCCCTCCTTGACATTAACGCTAAGCTTCCTACCTCTTTTCATTGCCTTTGACACCCTATTTTTCTTCTCTGTTTATCTTTGCCTTGCTAACCTTTTTTGGATGTGACTCTTACTTCTTTTGCATCTTTTTTCTCTTCAAACTCATTTCGTTCTTTTTTTTTCTTTTTTTTTTTGCTTCAATCAATTGATAATTTCACCGAGTCAGATTTGTTGCTCACTTTCTCTTTTTCTTTAACATCCAACTCTTTTCATACCCATTTATGGGTTCTCATTCATAATAGTCACCCTCAACTCATGGCTTTTCCATGAGTTTAGTGCATAATACCCGTAGTCGGGTCAGGGTCAAGGCTAGGTTATTTATTGCATTAGCCACCCTCAACTTAGGCTTTTTGGCCTATGTCGAGGTGCACATGTCCAAGGAGGGACTGGGGCCAAAACATTAGACCCTGGGAAGGTTAGTCGATTGAAATTTTTTTGTCTATTACAGGCTCAACATATTTGGATCAAAAGGGTAAATTCTTTCATTTGGTCAACTTCTTTTAGGCTAGATGTTTGCTAATTTGAACAAGGGCCAATGATCATTTCCTAGATTCTAATGCAGATTCCCTACACAGGACTAACCGTGCAAGTTCTAGCTAGGTACCAACTGTTGAACACTCAAATATCCTCACACTCTCTTGGCACCTCATTAAACTATCAGACTATCAATTTTACCAGTTTATGTGTTAGTTGAAGGTTATACACTAGGTGCCTATCTATGTGATGCTTAGAGCCAACACATTGAACTTGGTTTCACCTATACATGCTCGCACTATCCAAGAAAGGGTATCATTTTAACAACCATTATTCTTCATTTTTCATGCTTTTCTAGTTTGTACAAATTACACATGCCGGTTCAACACAAAATTAAATAGTCCTTTGGGGAAAAAGAACACAAACAAGAAAACCCCAAGAGAGGATTGTGAGTTGGGCTACCTAGACTTCACCCTATCACTCACTTTCCATTTACCCCACCCCAAAAAATGAACATGCCATTGTCCCTTATGTATAAAAAAAATAATAAGTACAGGGGGTAGGTAAAGCAAACCTGAGGCGCATAGCGCCGACGAACTATCAACATGTGGGTGGCTCTGGTTTTCAGGAACACACAACATCATCACTTGGGTCACCCTCAGTGGTGCCCACATGAATCTCTGCACCATTAGTGGTGCTCCTCTCACCGGTCACTGGTATAGATATAGATGCGACAGAAGCATCCTCTCGTTCCCGTATCTGTCAGGCCTCTTCATCCAATAGAGAGGCCCTCCTAGCCAACTACAAGATAGTCCTCACTCTCTTTTTCGCATGAGTCTCATCACTGGCCTCAGTAGTGCGGCTCGAGCGGTGCCTCTTGGCATGAACACGTGGCTCAGACGGTGGCTGAACAGAGGGCTTGAACAAGGCGTCTAGCACTGTGTCCTTTGCAAGATCGATGGGTGCACTCTCCAACTCAGTCCTCCTCATCTACATGATAACATCCACCTCAGCTCGCAAATTAGCAACTGCAGCCTGAATATTAGTGAGGTCTATGGTAGGTGCTGGTCGTGCTAGCACACGCAGCTCGAAGGGGTTGAGGCATTCGTGAAAAACCCGAATTTTCTACTCGGTCTACTGCACTACCATCTTCTCTATTCATTGCTCCATCTTGGTGATGGATTTCTGCATCCAAGGCTGCATGTAGTGTTGTAGGGTGGCCTTCTAGGCCTCTAACTTCTAGACTCGTGCTAAAGGCACCAATGCATCAAATGGGGGCGCGGATCGGGATAAGCTAGGGCCTGACTAGCAGCATGGGTGGAATCAGCTGGGGTGGTGTCAGGAGGCTCTAAAGTGGCAGGGTCATCCCCTTGGGCTAATTCCACATTGTCCGCCAAATTCTTGCCCAATGGAGGCATTTCAATCCTGGGTCCTCTCCCTGGTACCGCTACATAGGCCTTATCCTTTATGAGGCCTATATCGACTATCCTCGCCAGGCTATGGAGTGCGTCACAGTGCCAAATCGGCAGTGCAGCTTCCCTGCACAACTGGAAGATAAGACAAGCAAAGGGGTAAGTAGTAGAGGTCTTGAAAGCCCTCTCATGGATCACTGTTATCAGCACCCGAGCAAAGTCTATCTCCAACCCGGATACCATGGATGCAACCAACACCACTCTATCCCAGGTAAGTACATTATCAGCAGTTGTGGGCGATAGTCGATGTCGGACAAGAAACAAAAAGAACTTGGGCACAAAGGTGAGGGTCGTCTTCTTGATTAACCCTTGGGGATCTAACACCCAGTCTGCCCTCTCACCATTGTTCGCCAGATATTGTGCCAACCATTCGTAACTATCTCTAGCTACTCTGCGAGCCTCTGAATTACGCCTGTAACAACCCTAAAAATGAATAAGAAAAATACTTAAGGTGTCAAGAATGCTTGTGATTAGACCAAGGTTCACACGGATTGATACGCGTAGAACCAGACCTCAGAACCCTTACTACGACCAAGCCAACTAACTTGGGGAGTTAATTGAGCTTGGAAAGGTTGGAACCAACCATGTGAGGCTCTCGAAAATGAATATTTAATCGAAAGAGTCTTTACCGGACTTAAAAGAAGAAATCTTGAGTTTTGAGGGTCCAGGGGTAAAATGGTCTTTTCCAGGCCAAGGGTAATATTGTAATTACCCTAAGGAATTATTTAATTAATTTAATTAAAAGATCAATTCTGGTTAGGGCGACCCGAAGTGACCCATTTTCGCAAATAGGGTGTCACTCCGGTTCGAGCCCCACTAGAAGCAACGAATTTATGATTTTATCATCAATTAAAATCTGATTTTTGTAAGGGCAAAATGGTCCTTTCATGTATAATTAAATAAATCAGATTTTTGTTTATTAAGGAGAGTCCTAAATTGACTAAGTCATCATCTAATCCTAAACTACTTCACACGTTTCACTCTCTCACGTTTATCACCTCTTCACACTCAAAAACTCTCTTGTTCTCTCTGCAAATTAACGTGAAGAACAGAAACTTTAACTAAGGTTCTTCACACTTGAAGAACACACGAAATTTTTTAAGAAAAACAAAGTAATCAAAAACGTTAAGGCAAACAGAAGTTGTCCGTCGAGTGGTGTGGACGTTGAGGAAGCTTGGACTGATTTTGGAGAAGGTTTTGGGCAGCAAATTCACATTTGAACAAGCAAATTAAGGTATGGGTTTCTTCTCTCTTTGTCCCTTTCCCAAGAGACCCCTTACGATTCAAGATATTCACTCCAAAACTAGGGTTGTTTCCCCATTGCATGTTCTTGTCACTAGCTCCCAATGATTAGTAGGTTGGGTTTTGTTTGCTGGTAGATTTAGTTATGTGTGGTGTTTTTGTATTTAATGTGAATATGTTTATGTATGTGAAATCACGAGAATGACAAGCAATGTGTGATCGAAAAAAATGATGTGTGTGTGTGCACGTTGGCATTGAGCTTTGGCAGTGAACTTACTCACTGTTAGAACTATGAATTAACATGTTCATTCTTTGTATTTTATGTGTGAAATGTGTACACAATGTGATGTTCATTTAATGAAATATGGTTGATTGAATAACAATCTTTTAGCCAAATAAACTTATGAAAAATGCGCCTAAAAATGTGTTAAAATGATTTATGAATGCACCCTTTGAATCATGTGAAAACGTTGATGAAAGTGAGTTGAAGAATGACTAAAATTTCTAGAAACTATGCAATATTAATTTAGGCTAAAGCTTAACAAAGAAATCTGGAAATTGATACATTTTAAAGAGCTGAGGCCACCACGATTCGAACATGTGACCTCACCCTTTAGCTACTATTTTTCGCGAGAAAAGAAAAGAAAAAGGGGGCTGGGGGAATCGAAATGGGGTCTGTTGGGTTAGTAAGAAGAGAACATGAGTTAAAATAAATAAATGGGAGGCGTGGGAATCGAACCACGACCTCCAGGTAGCGAGTGAAGGAAGAGAAAAATAAAGAAACAAAAAAGTGAGGCGTGGGATCGAACCCACGATCTCAAGGCTGGAAATGGAGAGGAGCGAATTAATTAATAAATCAAGTGAGGTTGTGGGGGTTCGATCCCACAACCTCACTTCTAAACGCTTAGCCTAAAGAGTTTTAAATAAATAAAAAATTAGGAGGCTGTGGGGGTTCGAACCCACCACCTCACAGCCTCAAGGAAAATAAAAATTTAAATAAGGAGTCTGTGGGGATTCGAACCCACAACCTCCCTATCCCAGCGAAAAATTAAGAATAAATAAAAGAGGCTATGGGGGTTTGATCCCACAACCTCTTGGTTTAGGCGAGATTGGGCAATATGATGTTAACGAAAAATAAAAAGGGGTTGTGGGGGGTCGAACCCACAACCCTTACGCCAACTTAAGAGGAAAACTAAGTATAAAATTAACGATACGATGTTAATGTTGGGATTTAATCTAGGGTTCTAATATTATGAATATTAATAATAAAATCAATGAAAAATGTAAATGATATCCAAGTGATTCAACCTTGGGTTTTCTTGCCCAAACTTCCGTATTGATACATAAGTCATACGTGAACAAAATATCCAAGAATAATGCCACCTAATTAGATCGAAATCAAGATCTTGGCATATATACAAGATACATAAGTCTTGTACTACATAATCTTAGTAATGTATGAATCACTTAACGAATTATGAATGAAGCCTCATGGCTTGTGTGTATAGACTCATAAGTCTAGCATACGTTTAAAAGTAAGTGAACCTAAGATGTATGTACTAAATGATGAAATGAACAATGAAATGATGAAACCCTAGAAGGGTTAAGTAAGGGTATGAAACACACCAATGGCCAAGTATATTGGCGTATGATGAAATAAACATTCACGTAAAATGGGGTGAGTAATTATGAAGAGTAAATGTGCTAATGATAATGAATGTGGTGACAACATGATATGAGGCTAATGCAAATGATGAGAGCAATCTCAAATGAGCCTAAGTAAATATTACCAAAACGTACTCACCTATGAGAGTGTAAGATAATGAAGAGAACAGTCTCTATGAACACTCTAATGAAAGTATTGAGATTAACACACTTAATACTAATGATGAGATGAGAAATCATATAATGAGTTATGCTGTCCTCATACTAGAAGCCAGCTTCCATGACGTATGAGTTGAATGTAATGGAACTTTATACTGAGCACCGATAGGCTAGCTATGAGCGGTGATGCCTTCTTTCGAGAAGGGCAGAGGTTCACGTAACTCTCATGAGATGAGACTGTCCCGCTTGCCGGGTATGGGTCTCCTTATATCTCCTAGTCTTCGAACCTATACTGCCAATATAAGGATCTGGCGGGGTTAAATTCCCATGTACGCTAGCATGTTTTTGGGTCACCTTGGCCGGTGATTCCACCTCTTTTTGGTGTGGGGGAGACACTGGATTTCATGATGCTCACATGATCTATGTCGTCTAAAGTTAAAGTTCCCAATGAATGAATGAGGCCAGCCTCAAATGAAGCACATAATGAAATGAATGATACCGAAGGTGTTAGGATAGGATAATCAAGAGGTGAGCTAGACTCAGGTAATGACATTAGATTATTCTTGATCATTGCACAGCAAACCCGATGAAAGTCTTAAACTACACCCTAGGTACAACTGGTGTTCCCACTGGCCTATGAACGAAATGAAATGAAGTACGTATGAATGAATGAAGCAGACTCTGTGTTTGATAATGAAGACTCCTTAGTTGAGGTCTCATATGTTGAGCCCTCATTTTGGAAAGTCTTAATGTCAAGTCCATGATTCCAAGGTCTCATGGCGTATGAATGAATGATATGAAAGAAGGCATGTGTTATATGTTATGTGCTATGATATGTGCTATATGTGAGATTATTATGTGTTGTGTGCAATATGATATTTATGATGATGCAAGTTACTCTCATGGCATGACTTTCCTAATCCAAATTTGGAAAGCTCACTGACTTTCCTAATCCAAATTTGGAAAGTTTACTAACTTTCCTAATCGAAATTTGGCAAGTCCACTGACTTGACTTCCAAATCATGTGTTAGGAAGAGCTATTCTTTCTCATGCATGTCCTTGTGTGATTGCATATACCCATACTTAGTACAAGTGTGTACTAACCCTATACAACTATACTATTTTAGGTGCAGGCACAGGTGGACGATAGAGCTACAGGATCATTGTTGCAGTTATCCGGACGTCCAGCATTCATCTGGAGTTTGTAGGTCCTCATGCTTTCGAGGATGCTACTGTTTTATATTCTAGCTTACTTTTAGAGTTTAGCTAGTGGAGCCTGTTCCACTAGCGTTTCTTTCCTGTTTTATTCAGACTTTGTATTGGTGCCATTTTGGCAATTATACACTTAATACTTAATGAACTATTTCTTTCAGTTGCTTATCTGTTAATGTTAGATGGTTGATGGTGAACAATTATGTAATGATGAGATGTTTAAAAGTATGTTAAGAAACAAAAAGTTTCAAATTTTCCGCTAAAATTAACCTAAGTGAAATAAGAATAACGTAAGTAGGCTTGTCTGCGACCTCTGAGAGGTCAACGACGCCGGTATCGTCTGGGGTCTAGATTCCGGTCGTGACAAAGTTGGTATCAGAGCACTAGGTTAAATTCCGAAAATAATGAGTTCACATCAACCACATTGAGTAGTTTCTAAGTCATGGTAGTGAAGTGCACCACTATCCTGGATTAGAGACTGGATGATGCGTAGGAAAATTTCCCTTTTCTAATCTTATCGTGCTTTTCTTAATGTCTAATTTCTTGGTGTTATGAGCGTGTCTAACATCAATTCTTCAATTCTTATTGTTTCCAGAGAATGAATACTAGGAGGAACGTTGGTCAGATGAGAGGAGGAGCAGCTGCTGGGAACAATCAGGTTCTACCCCAGGCTCCAGCTGAAAGAGTGGCCATGCCGATTAACACAGCTTGGTTGACTGATGCGAAGGTGAGGGCATCCCTGGCCCAGATGGCACAGGCCATCACTATGGAGGCCCAGGATATGACTGCCCAGGTCAACCGGCAGAATGTTCAGAGGGAGAACCCACGGGTACGTAGCGTGGCTGACAGGCTGCGAGACTTTACGAGGATGAATCCTCCTATTTTCACAGGGTCCAAGACTTCA
Source organism: Solanum lycopersicoides (assembly GCA_022817965.1). Taxonomy (NCBI): domain Eukaryota; kingdom Viridiplantae; phylum Streptophyta; class Magnoliopsida; order Solanales; family Solanaceae; genus Solanum; species Solanum lycopersicoides. The sequence continues at coordinate 27,724 of JAJJBR010002785.1, forward strand.
GAGGATCCCCAGGAGTTTGTGGATGAGGTGCATAAGATTCTGGTGGCTATCGGGGCCACAGATACTGAGAAGGCTGAGCTGGCTTCCTATCAGCTCAAGGATGTGGCACAGACTTGGTGCAAGATGTGGCAGGATAGACGAGCTTTGGGCGGAGTTCCAGTCACTTGGGAGCTGTTTAAGACAGCCTTTTTGGAGAGATTCTTTCCCAGATAAATGAGGGAGGCCAAGGTTGAGGAGTTCATCAACCTTAAGCAGGGATCTATGACAGTCAGGGAGTATTCCCTAAAGTTTGTTAAGCTATCCAGGTATGCTACTTTCCTTAGTATCTAATAGCAAGGATAAGGTGAGTACTGAAGTTTGTTAAATTATCCAGGTATGCTACTTCCCTTGTGTCTAACAGCAGGGATGAGATGAGCAGGTTCCTCACAGGAATCAGTGCAGATCTCGAGGAGGAGTGTCGATCTGCGATGCTCCATGATAATATGGACCTCTCCATGTTGATGGTGCATGTCCAGTAGGTAGAGGAAAGCTGTAAAAAGAGGTGTATTTGTGATGCTAGGAGGCCTAAGCCTCAAGATCAGGTAGGTCCCAGCCATGGAGGACACAGAAACAATTTTGGCGTCCGTGAGCAGCCTAGGTTCAAGAAGGGTCAACAGAGTTCTGGGAACTCAAATTTTCAAAGGAGTACAGCACCTAGAGGAGGCAGACCTGAGCCCAAGAAGGGAAATGGAGGTGAGATGCAGCGTCCTAAAAAGAACTGTGCTAAGTGTGGCCGAACTCACAGTGGAGAGTGCAGACAGGGCACTAATGCATATTTCGGTTGCGGTAAAAGTGGGCACATAGTTAGAGACTGCCCACAGAACAAAGGTCAGGCTGGAGGTAATCTTCAACCTAGACCTAATCCACAGGGTGCAACAACAGCCGAGCCTTCTAAGAGGAACAGGTTCTATGCCCTGAAGGGCAGGGAGGAGCAGGAGAAGTCCGCTGATGTGGTCACAGGTATGCTGCAAGTATTCTCAACTTCTGTTTATGCTTTACTTGATCCAGGGTCTACGCTTTCCTTTGTAACTCCTTTGTTTGCTCTCACTTTTGAGATATTGCCTGAAGTTCTGCATGATCCTATAGTGGTTAGTACACCTTTAGGAGAAAATGTAAGAACTGATAGAGTATACAAGGGTTGCCCAATAGTGATAAGTGGTAAGACTATGTGCGCAGACTTGGTTGAGTTACCCATGCATGATTTTGATGTTATTCTTGGCATGGACTGACTTCATAGTTGTTATGCTTGCTTGGACTGTCGTAGTAGAGTGGTGAGATTTGTTTCCCTAATGAAGAGGAGCTAGTCTGGGAGGGGTACAACTCGAGTCGTCCTAACCTCTTGATTTCGAACCTTAAGGCCAATAAAATGATGTCCAAGGGGTTGTTATGTCATCTTGTGAGTGTTAATGATTTAGATCATGACATTCCTTCCATAGACTCAGTGCCTGTAGTGAATGAGTTCCTAGATGTATTTCCTGATGATTTGCCTGGAGTCCCTCCCCCTCGAGAGATTGATTTTGGTATCGATTTAGAACCCGATACTAAACCAATTTCAATTCCTCCTTACAGAATGGCTCCAGCCGAACTCAAAGAGTTGAAGCTGCAATTAAAAGATCTCACTGATAAGGGTTTCATTCAGCTGAGCATATCCCCTTGGGGCGCTCCAGTGTTGTTTGTGAAAAAGAAAGATGGAACCCTTAGAATGTGTATCGATTATCGGCAGCTCAACAAAGTCACTATAAAGAATAAGTATCCACTTCCCAGAATAGATGATTTGTTTGATCAGCTCCAAGGGTCTAGTTTCTTCTCTAAGATTGATCTTCGTTCAGGGTATCATCAGCTTAGGGTTAGGGATGGAGATATCCCAAAGACAGCCTTTCGTACCCGCTATGGTCACTATGAGTTTCTAGTCATGTCATTTGGTCTCACAAATGCACCTGCTGCATTTATGGATCTCATGAACAGAGTCTTTCGTGAATACCTTGACTCTTTTGTCATAGTATTCATTGATGACATTCTCATCTACTCTAAGACCAAGGAAGAGCATGAACAACATTTGAGACTAACCTTGCAGGTACTTAGACAACATCAGTTGTATGCCAAATTCAGCAAATGTGAATTCTTGCTGAGATCAGTGACCTTCCTGGGTCATGTTGTGTCCGATCAGGGCGTGGCAGGAAGACTGATGTAGCAACCCTAAAAATGAATAGGATCAAGACTTAGGGTGTCAAGAATGCTTGCGATTAGAACAAGGTTCACACGGATTGATACGCGTAGAACCAGACCTCAGAACCCTTACTACGACCAAGCCAACTAATTGGGAGTTAGTTGAGCTTGGAAAGGTTGGAATCAACCAAGTAAGGTTCTCGAAAACGAATATTTAATCGAAGGAGTCTTTATCGGACTTAAAAAGAAGAAATCTTAAGTTTTGAGGGTCTAGGGGTAAAATGGTCTTTTACCAGGCTAAAGGTAATATCGTAATTACTCTAAAATATATAGTTAATTAATTATTTATTAAGATGGAGGGCAATTTGGGGAGAGAGAGCCGAAATTGAACTCTTGAAGTGGAGTCTTGCTCCACCCGAGTTCGAACCTAGGTGGAAGCAATGATTTAAATTGTTTTTATTTAAATTGATAAATTTAATGTAATTAATTTATATTTATAATTATTAGATGATTCAAAATAAAAGTAAAAATCAGATTTTTGTATTAATTTAATTAAATCCTAATTGACTAAGTCTTGAATTTAGTCTCCTAATCCTAATAACTCACTCTCCCTCACGTTATCAATCTCTCTCTCACGTTATTCTGCCAAACACAACAAAAACAGAACAAAATTCATCAAGAGTTCTTCACACTTGAAGAACTCACAAGAATTTTTAAGTAAGAGACAAAGTAATCAAAACGTCAAGGCTAAGAGAGGTTCGTCGAGTAGGGTGTACGTTGAAGTGAATTGGGCGTGGTTTGGAGGAGTTTCCGGGCAGCAGCTTCACACTTGAATAACGTCCAAAGGTATGGGTTTCTCTCCTGAATTCTTTCTCCAAAGAGTACTTTCCTTCGAACGTTTCTCAATCTGAAACTAAGGTTGTTCCCCTTTGTATGTCCTTGTCATTAGCTCCCAACCGAATTCGTAGGATGGGTATGTTGTGCTACTAGATTTAGCATGAATGACGTGTTTATAATAAATGTGAATATGTTTATGTGAGG
>JAJJBR010002785.1:31969-58700 GCA_022817965.1 Solanum lycopersicoides
ACACGCCCTCACATATCCTCCAACGTCTGAATGGTGCGCTCTCTGCCTGCCAATCTGTGTTGAGGTGAAAGGCAGTGCTAAGCTTCACCTGCGTGCCCAAGCTCTTCTGGAAAGTCTCCAGAAATGAGAAGTAAACTGAGCTCCTCTGTCTGAAATAATAGACAAGGGAATCCCATGCCATCTCACAATCTCATCAATGTAGAGCCTCGCATAATCCTCGGCTCGCGTAAGTAGACTTTACAGGGATAAAGTGGCAGACTTAGTCAACCTGTCCACAATAACCCATATAGAGTCATGCTGCCTCCTAGTCCTCGGAAGCCCAACCAGAAGTCCATGTTAATGGCCTCCCATTTCCAAGTCGGAACCTCAATAATCTGCGTCAGACCACCAGCTTAAGATGCTCTGCCTTAACCTGCTGACAATTAGGACACTTGGCCACATATTCTGCAATGTCCTTCTTCTGCCATCCCACAATAAATCTGCTTGAGATCATGATACATCTTGGTGGAACCTGGATGTATAGAATATCTGGACCATGGGCCTCTGCAACAATCCTGGTCCGCAAATCACCCACATCTGGCACACACAGCCTGTCCTGATATCTAAGTATGCCATCACCTCCCAAAGCGAAAGACTCATTCATCTTCAGCAGCACTGAGTCCTTCACTCCATCAACACGGATCTAGATGCTGACCCTGCTTGACTTCAACTACCAAGGATGATTCAGAACTAGGATGAACTGAAACATCCCCACTAGTGGAGTCAACCAAACGCACACCCAGTCTGGCCAGTCTGTGTACATCTTTTACCAGCTCCTCTTCTCATCCTCAATGTGAGCTGTACTTCCCATGCTCATCCTGCTCAAAGCATCAGCTACAACATTAGCCTTACCTGGATGATAGTGCACATTCATGTCATAATCCTTCAGCAGCTCCAACCATCTCCGCTGACGTAGATTCAACTCCCTCTGTGTGAACACGTACTGGAGACTTTTATGGTCTGTGAACACATCTACATGCACTCCATACAGATAATGCCTCCACAGCTTCAGTGCAAATACCACAGCTGCCAACTCCAGGTCATGAGTGGGATAATTCTTCTCATGAACCTTGAGTTGTCTGGATGCATAGGCTATCACCTTGCCAACCTGCATAAGAACACACCCCAAACCAACCCTAGATTCATCACAATAAACAGTGTAGTTCTCACCACACTTTGGCAAGGTAAGCACCGGGGCTGAAGTGAGTCTGTCCTTGAGCTCCTGGAAACTCTTCTCACAAGTCTCCGTCCATTCGAACTTGGCTTTCTTCTTAGTCAAAGCTGTCAATGGGGCAGCAATGGAAGAAAAGCCCTCCACAAACCTGCGATAGTAACCAGCCAATCCCAAAAAGCTACGGATGTCAGTAGGAGTAAGAGGTTTTGGCCAGTTCTTCACAGCCTCAGTCTTCCTGGGATCCACCTCTACGCCCTGATCGGACACAACATGACCCAGGAAGGTCACTGATCTCAGCCAGAATTCACATTTGCTGAATTTGGCATACAACTGATGCTGTCTAAGTACCTGCAAGGTTAGTCTCAAATGTTGTTCATGCTCTTCCTTGGTCTTAGAGTAGATGAGAATGTCATCAATGAATACTATGACGAAAGAGTCAAGGTATTCACGGAAGACCCTGTTCATGAGGTCCATAAATGCAGCAGGTGCATTCGTGAGACCAAATGACATGACTAAAAACTCATAGTGACCATAGCGGGTACGAAAGGCTGTCTTTGGGATATCTCCATCCCTAACCCTAAGCTGATGATACCCTGAACGAAGATCAATCTTAGAGAAGAAACTAGACCCTTGGAGTTGGTCAAACAGATCATCTATTCTGGGGAGTGGATACTTATTCTTTATAGTGACTTTGTTGAGCTGCCGATAATCGATACACATTCTAAGGGTTCCATCTTTCTTCTTTACAAACAACACTGGAGCGCCCGAAGGGGATATGCTCGGCTGAATGAAACCCTTGTCAGTGAGATCTTTTAACTGCAGCTTCAACTCTTTGAGTTCAGCTGGAGCCATTCTGTAAGGAGGAATTGAGATTGGTTTAGTATCGGGTTCTAAATCGATACCAAAGTCTATCTCTCGAAGGGGAGGGACTCCAGGTAAATCATCAGGGAACACATCTAAGAACTCATTCACTACAGGTACAGAGTCTATGGAAGGAATGTCATGATCTAAATCATTAACACTCACAAGATGACACAATAACCCCTTGGACATCATTTTATTGGCCTTAAGGTTAGAAATCAAGGGGTTAGGACGACTCGAATTGTACCCCTCCCAGACTAACTCTTCTTCATTAGGAAAGCGAAATCTCACCACCTACTACGACAGTCTAAGCAAGCATAGCAACTGTGAAGCCAATCCATGCCAAGAATAACATCAAAATCATGCATGGGTAACTCAATCAGGTTTGCACACATAGTTTTACCACTCACAACTATTGGGCAATCTTTGTACACTCTATCAGTTCTTACATTCTCTCCTAAAGGTGTACTAACCACTATAGGATCATGTAGAACTTCAGGCAACACCTCAAAAGTAAGAGCAAGCAGAGGAGTTACAAAGGAAAGTGTAGACCCTGGATCAAGTAAAGCATAAACAGAAGTTGAGAATACTTGCAGCATACCTGTGACCACATCAGCGGACTTCTCCTGCTCCTCTCTGCCCTTCAGGGCATAGAACCTGTTCCTCTTAGGAGGCTCGGCTGCTGCTGCACCCTGTGGATTAGGCCTAGGCTGAGTATTACCTCCAGCCTGACCTCTGTTCTGTGGACAGTCTCTGACCATGTGTCCACTCTTACCACAACCGAAGCAGGCATTAGTGCCCTGTCTGCACTCTCCACTGTGAGCTCGGCCACACTTAGCACAACTCTTCTTAGTACGCTGCATCTCACCTCCATTTCCCTTCTTGGGCTCAGGTCTGCCTCCTTTAGGTGTAGCACTCCTCTGAGGATTAGAATTCCCAGAACTCTGTTGCCCCTTTTTGAACCTTGGTTGCTCACGAACGCCAAAGTTATTCCTGTGGCCTCCATGACTGGGTCCTGCCTGGTCTTGAGGCCTGGGCCTCCTAGCATCACGAACACCTCTTTTTCTGCGGCTGTCCTCTACCTGCTGGACATGCACCATCAACCTGGAAAGATCCATATTGTCATGGAGCATAGCAGATCGACACTCCTCCTCCAGGTCTCCATTGATTCCTGTGAGGAACCTGCTCATCTCATCCCTGCTGTTAGAAACCAGGGAAGTAGCATACCTGGAGATTTCAACAAGGTTCAGTATTATTCTTATTCTTGCTATTAAATACTTAGGGAAAAACAACATACCTTGACAGCTTAACAAACTTCAGGGAATACTCCCTGACTGTCATGGAGCCTTGTTTGAGGTTGATGAATTCCTCAACCTTGGCCTCCCTCATCTCCCTGGGAAAGAATCTCTCCAGAAATGCTGTCTTGAACAGCTCCCATGTGACTGGTACTCCAACTAAAACACGGCTATCTTGCCACATCTTGCACCAAGTCTGTGCAACATCCTTGAGCTGATAGGAAGCCAGCTCAGCTTTCTCAACATCAGTGGCCCCCATAGCCACCAGGATTTTATGCACCTCATCTACAAACTCTTGAGGATCCTCCGATGTCTTAACCCCTGTGAAAATGGGAGGATTCATCCTCGTGAAATCCCTCAGTCTGTCAGCCATGCTACGGACCGGTGGGTTCTCCCTCTGAACATCCTGTCTGTTGACCTGGGCAGTCATAGCCTGGGCCTGCATGGTAATGGCCTGTGCCATTTGGGCCAAAGATGCCCGCACCTCAGCATCAGTCAACCCAGCTGGGTTAACTGGCATGGCCACTCCTTCAGCTGGAGCCTGGGGTAGATCCTGATTACCCCCAGCAGCTGCTCCTCCTCTCCTCTGACCAAATCCTCTCCTAGTGTTCATTCTCTGGAAAAACAAAAAGGATTGATGTTAGACACGCTCATAACACCAAGAATTCAGACATTTAGAAAAGCACGATAAGATCAGAAGAAGGGAAAAATTCTTACGCATCATGCAGTCTCTAATCCAGGATAGTGGTGCACTTCACTACCATGACTTAGAAACTACTCAATGTGGTTGATGTGAACTTATTATTTTCGTAATTTAACCTAGTGCTCTGATACCAACTTTGTCACGACCGGAATCTAGACCCCAGACGAGACCGGCGTCGTTGACCTCTCAGAGGTCGCAGACAAGCCTACTTACGTCATTCTTACTTTACATAGGTTAATTTTAGCGGAAAATTTGAAACTTTTTGTTTCTAAACATTACTTACTAAATACTTCTAATACATTCGTAATTCGTTCAACATCAACCATCTAAACATTAAGAGATAATCAAATGAAAGAAATAGTTCAATAACATAATCGTATAATTGCCAAAATGGCATCCATACATAGTCCGAATAAAATAAGAAAGAAACACTAGTGGAACATGCTCCACTAGCTCAACTCCTAAACTAAGCTAGAATATAAATAGTAGCATCCTCGAAAGCATGAGGACCTACCAAAACCGGATGAATGCTGGACGTCCGGATAACTGCAGCGATGATCCTGTAGCTCTACCGTCCACCTGTGCCTGCACCTAAAATAGTAGAGTTTGTATAGGGTTAGTACACACTTGTACTAAGTATGGGTATATGCAAGCACACACCAAGGACATGCATGAGAAAAAATAGCTCTTTCCTAACAACATGATTTTTGGAAGTCAAGTCAGTGGACTTGCCAAATTGAGATTAGGAAAGTTTCCAAATTTGGATTAGGAAAGTAAGTGAGCTTTCCAAATTTGGATTAGGAAAGTGATACCATGAGAATAACATACATCATCATACTTTTCACATTTGCACACAGCACATAACATTTACACATAGCACATATCATATAGCATACAATACATTTTACATGTAGCACATAACTTCTTTCATATCATTTATTCATATACCATGAGACCTTGGAATCATGGACTTTACATTAAGACATCCCAGAAATGAGGGCTCAACATATGGGACCTCAACTAGGGAGTCTTCATTAGCAAACACAGAGTCTGCTTCATTCATTCATACGTACTTCATTTCATTTCGTTCATAGTCCAGTGTAACCACCGGTTATACCTAGGATGTAGTTTAAGACTTTCATTAGGTTCGTTGTGCAATGACCAAGAATGACCTATGTCATTACTTGAATCTAACTCACCTTTTGATTATCCTATCCTAACACCTTTGGTATCATTCATTTCATTATGTGCATCATTTGAGGCTGGCCTCATTCATTCATTAGGAACTTTAACTTTAACCGACATAGATCATGTGAGCATCATGAAATCCAGTGTCTCCCCCACACCGAAAAGAGGTGGAATCACCGGCCAAAGTGATCCAATAACATGCTAGCGTACATGGGAATTTAACCCCGCCAGATCCCTATATTGGCAGTATAGGTTCAAAGACTAGGAGATATAAGGAGACCCATACCCGGCAAGCCGGACAGTCTCATCTCATGAGAGTTACGTGAACCTCCGCCCTTCCCGAAAGAAGGCATCACCGCTCATAGCTAGTCTATCGGTGCTCAGTATAAAGTTCCATTTCATTCATCTCATACGTCATGGAAGCTAGCTTCTAGTATGAGGACATCATAGCTCATTAGATGATTTCTCATCTCATCATTTGTATTGAGTGTGTTAAGTTCAATACTCTCATTAGAGTGTTCATAGAGACTTGTCTCTTCATTATCTTACACTCTCATAGGTGAGTACGTGTTGGTAACATTTACTTAGGCTCATTTGAGATTACTCTCATTATTTACATTAGCCTCATGTCATGTTGTCACCTCATTCATTATCATTAGCATATTTGCTTTTCATAGTTACTCACCTCTTATTATGTGAATGTTCATTTCATCATTTCATTATTCATCTCATCATATGCCAATGTACTTGGCCATTTAGTGTATTTACACTCATACCTAACCCTTCTAGGGTTCATCATTTCATTTCATACATCTTAGGTTCACTTACTTTTGATCGTATGCTAGACTTATGAGTCTATACACACAAGCCATGAGGCTTCATTCGTAGTTCGTTAAGTAACTCTTACATTCCTAAGATTATGTAGTACAAGACTTATGTATCTTGTAGTTATGCCAAGATCTTGAATTAGATCTAAGTAGGTGGCATTATTCTTATACGTTTTGTTCACGTATGATTTATGTATCAATACGGAAGGTTGGGCAAGGAATCCCAAGTCTTGAATCAATTGAATGTCATTTACATTATTAATATATTTTATACTAATAGTCATGACATTTTAACTCTAAGTCAAAACACAATGTTTACATTGAAGGTTTACTTTTCTACTAAAAATCTCTCTTGTGTTGGCCGAGGGGTTGGGGTTCAAGCCCCCACAACCCCATTTCGTTTTTTCTTTAATATATTTCGGTTCATGTGAGGCTTTGGGACCCGAGGTCGAATCCCCTCAGCCACACTAAATTATCTTCTAATTTTCCCCTCCCTTCCATTCGCTTAGGCCGAGAGGTTGTGGGTTCGAACCCCCACAACCTCTTTATTTATTCTCCTTTTTAAAAGTTGACTTATTTGAGTTGACTATGAGGTTGTGGGATCAAATCCCCACAGCCTCATTTTATTTTTATATTATCTCCCTCATCCGCATAGAGGTCGTGGGTTCGAATCCCACGCCTCTCAAAACTTTTTCTTCATTTTTCCTTTCCTTGTTTTCTAACCGAGAGGGTGTGGGTTCGAATCCCACCCCTCTCATTTCTTATTTTCTTTTTCTTCACCCTTAGTTCCCAGCCAAGGCAGGTTCGAATCCCCCTCACCACACGAATTTTCCTTTTAATTCTTTGGGAATTTTAAAGGGGTGAGGTCTCGGGTTCGACCCTCAATGACCTCACCTATTTTCCATTATTTTTCTTGGCCTCCTAACCATCTTAATTTGGCAGCATATATCAACAAAAATGCTGGAAATTCAAAGTAATTTCTTTACTCATTTTTTTATCTCCTTTTGTTAGTAAATTCGTAGGACAATACATAGTTCATTTGGTACGTACTTTACCACAATTTTTCACACTTCATAACCAAAATGTTTGCTTCTAAATTCAACCACACTTCATATCACATGAACATCACATTTTACAGCAATTAGTGTACATAAAACAACAAACAAAACATTAACAAAATTAAGCCTCTAGGCCGAGACTCAACATGCCATACACATTTTCTTTCCTTAATTCGAACACGCACATAGTTGTCTTTTCATGAATTAACGTACATCAAATACATTAACATTCATCACAAATATCACATAATCCTAAGTCTACCAGCATTCATACCAACCTACATTCGTTGGGAGCTAATGACAGGGACATGCAACAGGGGATACAACCTTAGTTTTTGAACCGAATTTACTGAGTCCTAGGGGTCTCTTGGGAAAGGGACCAAGAGTAAGAAGACCCATACCTTTGTTTTCTTGTTAGATGTTCAAAATGCTGCCCAAGAACTCCTCCACAAATCAGTCCAAACGCTCACACTCACACCTCACTCGACTAGCGTAGTATGTTTGGCTTAACGTTACCGAATTGCTTTCTCTTTTGTGTTTTGCTTGTGAATTCTTCAAGCATGAAGAATTTTTTTTTTGTTTTCTTCTGACTTTTGTTCACGTTTGCAGCAGAGAGTGTGTGATAAAGAGAGAGAAATCGTGCAACAGAGTGGGGAAAATGGGAGATAGAAGTCTAGTGTAGGTAGGACTTTGTGGGTTTGAATTAGTCAATTTATTAATTAATAAAAATTAATAAAAAATCTGATTTCTTTTTCCTAAATCAGATATTACTAATTATTTATTAAAACTAAATTAACACATTAAAATAAAAGCAAGTTAAATCTTGCTCTTAGTGGGGTTCGAACCCGGGTGACCCCATTTTGCGAAAATGGGTCACTTCGGGTTGCCCCACCCGAATTTGATTATTTTTTTAACTTAATTAATTAAATAATTAATTACTCAGGGTAATTACAATATTACCCTTGGCCTGGAAAAGACCATTTTACCCTTGGACCCTCAAAACTTAAAATTTCTTCTTTTGAGTCCGGTAAAAACTCTTTCGATTAAACCTTCATTTTCGTGAGCCTCACATGGTTGGTTCCAACCTTTCCAAGCTCAATTAACTCCCCAAGTTAGTTGGCTTGGTCGTAGTAAGGGTTCTGAGGTCTGGTTCTACGCGTATCAATACGTGTTGACCTTGGTCTAATCGCAAGTATTCTTGAAACACCTGCGTCTTGATCCTATTCATTTTTAGGGTTGTTACAGTACAAAAGGCTGTCTTTGGGATATCTCCATCCCTAACCCTAAGCTGATGATACCCTGAACGAAGATCAATCTTAGAGAAGAAACTAGACCCTTGGAGCTGATCGAACAAATCATCTATTTTGGGGAGTGGATACTTATTCTTTATAGTGACTTTGTTGAGCTGCCGATAATCGATACACATTCTAAGGGTTCCATCTTTCTTCTTTACAAACAACACTGGAGCGCCCGAAGGGGATATGCTCGGCTGAATGAAACCTTGTCAGTGAGATCTTTTAACTGCAGCTTCAACTCTTTGAGTTCAGCTGGAACCATTCTGTAAGGAGGAATTGAGATTGGTTTAGTATCGTGTTCTAAATCGATACAAAGTAAATCTCTCAAAGGGGAGGGACTCATTCACTACAGGCACTGAGTCTATGGAAGGAATGTCATGATCTAAATCATTAACACTCACAAGATGACACAATAACCCCTTGGACATCATTTTATTGGCCTTAAGGTTAGAAATCAAGGGATTAGGACGACTCGAATTGTACCCCTCCCAGGCTAACTCTTCTTCAATAGGAAAGCGAAATCTCACCACTCTACTACGACAGTCCAAGCAAGCATAACAACTGTGCATCCAATCCATGCCAAGAATAACATCAAAATCATGCATGGGTAACTCAACCAAGTTTGCACACATAGTTTTACCACTCACAACTATTGGGCAATCCTTGTATACTCTATCAGTTCTTACATTCTCTTCTAAAGGTGTACTAACCACTATAGGATCATGCAGAACTTCAGGCAATATCTCAAAATTAAGAACAAGCAGAGGAGTTACAAAGGGAAGTGTAGACCCTGGATCAAGTAAAATATACACAGAAGTTGAGAACACTTGCAGCATTCCTGTGACAACATTAGCGGACTTCTCCTGCTCCTCCCTGCCCTTCAGGGCATAGAACCTGTTCCTCTTAGGAGGCTCGACAGCTGCTGCACCTGTGGATTAGGCCTAGGCTGAGCATTACCTCCAGTCTGACCTCTGTTCTGTGGACAGTCTCTGACCATGTGTCCACTCTTACCACAACCAAAGCAGGCATTAGTGCCCTGTCTGCACTCTCCACTGTGAGCTCGGCCACACTTAGCACAATTCTTCTTAGGACGCTGCATCTCACCTCCATTGCCCCTCTCGGGCTCAGGTCTACCTCCTCAAGGTGTAGCACTCCTCTGAGGATTAGAATTCCCAGAACTCTATTGCCCTTTTTGAACCTTGGTTACTCACGGACGCCAAAGTTGTTCATGTGGCCTCCATGACTGGGACCTGCCTGATCTTGAGGCCTAGGCCTCCTAGCATCACGAACACCTCTCTTTCTGCGGCTGTCCTCTACCTGCTGGACATGCACCATCAACCTGGAAAGATCCATATTATCATCGAGCATCGCAGATCGACACTCCTCCTCTAGGTCTCCATTGATTCCTGTGAGGAACCTGCTCATCTCATCCCTGCTGTTAGAAACCAGGGAAGTAGCATACCTGGATGATTTCAACAAAGTTCAGTATTCTCCTCATTCTTGCAATTAAATACTAGGGAAAATAACATACCTTGACAGCTTAACAAACTTTAGGGAATACTCCCTGACTGTCATAGAGCCTTGTTTAAGGTTGATGAATTCCTCAACCTTGGCCTCCCTCATCTCCCTGGGGAAGAATCTCTCCAGAAATGCTGTCTTGAACAACTCCCATGTGACTGGCACTCCACCTAAGACACGATATCTTGCCACATCTTGCACCAAGTCTGTGCAACATCCTTGAGCTGATAGGAAGCCAGCTCAGCCTTCTCAATATCAGTGGCCCTCATAGCCACCAGGATCATATGCACCTCATCCACAAACTGCTGGGGATCCTCTGCAATCCTAGACCCTGTGAAAATAGGAGGATTCATCCTCGTGAAATCCCTCAGCCTGTCAGCCATGCTACGAACCGGTGGGTTCTCCCTCTAAACATCCTGCCGGTCGACCTGGGCAGTCATAGCCTGGGCCTGCATAGTAATGGCCTGTGCCATCTGGGCCAGAGATGCCCTCACCTCAGCATCAGTCAACCCAGCTGGGTTAATTGGCACAGCCACTCCTTCAACTGGAGCCTGGGGTGGAACTCGGTTGCCCCCAGCAGCTGCTCCTCCTCTCCTCTGACCAATAGCCCTCCTAGGGTTCATTATGTGAAAACAACAAAAAATTGATGTTAGATACGCTCATAACACCAATAAATCAGATATTCGGAAAAGCATGATAAGATCAGAAGAAGGGAAATTTTCCTACGCATCATGCAGTCTCTAATTCAGGATAGTGGTGCACTTCACTACCATGACTTAGAAACTACTCAATGTGGTTGATGTGAACTTATTATTTTCGTAATTTAACCTAGTGCTCTGATACCAACTTTGTCACGACTGGAATCTAGACCCCAGACGATACCGGCGTCGTTGACCTCTCAAAGGTCGCAGACAAGCCTACTTACGTCATTAATACTTCATTTAGGTTAATTTTAGCGGAAAATTTGAAACTTTTTATTCCTTAACATACTTGTTAAACATTCTTAACATTTCATAATTGTTCACCATCAACCATCTAACATTAAGAGATAAGCAACTGAAAGAAATAGATCAATAAGTATTAAGTGTATAATTGCCAAAATGGCACCAATACAAAGTCTGAATAAAAACCGGAAAGAAACGCTAGTGGAACATGCTCCACTAGCTCAACTCTAAAACTAAGCTAGAATGTAAAACAGTAGCATCCTCGAAAGCATGAGGACCTACCAAACTCCGGATGAATGCTGACGTCCGAATAGCTGCAACAATGATCATGTAGCTCTATCGCCCACCTGTACCTGCACCTAAAATAGTATAGATGCATAGGGTTAGTACACACTTGTACTAAGTATGGGTACATGCAAGCACACACCACGGACATGCATGGGAAATAATAACTCTTTCCTAACAACATGATTTTTGGAAGTCAAGTCAGTGGACTTGCCAAATTGAGATTAGGAAAGTTAGTGAACTTTCCAAATTGGGTTAGGAAGTTCATGCCATGAGAGTAACATTCATCATTATAAATATCGTATTGCACACAACACATAACATCTTCATATAGCACATATCATAGCACATAACATGTAACACATAGCTTCTTTCATATCATTCATTCATATGCCATGAGACCTTGGAATCATGGACTTGACATTAAGACTTTCCAAAATGAGGACTCAACATATGGGACCTCAACTAGGGAGTCTTCATTAGCAAACACAGAGTCTGCTTCATTCATTCATACGTATTTCATTTCATTTCATTCATAAGCCAGTGTGAACACCAGCTATACCTAGGGTGTAGTTTAAGACTTTCATCGGGCTCGCTGTGCAATGATCAAGAATAACCTAATGTCATTACCTGAGTCTAGCTCACCTCTTGATTATCCTATCCTAGCACCTTTGGTATCATTCATTTCATTATTTGCTTCATCTGAGGCTGGCCTCATCCATTCATTGGGAACTTTAACTTTAACCGACATAGATCATGTGAGCATCATGAAATGCAGTGTCTCCCCCACACCGAAAAGAGGTGGAATCACCGGCCAAAGTGATCCAAAAACATGCTAGCGTACATGGGATTTTAACCCCGATAGATCCCTATATTGGCAGTATAGGTTCAAAGACTAGGAGATGTATGGAGACCCATACCCGGCAAGCCGTACAGTCTCATCTCATGAGAGTTACGTGAACCTTCGCCCTTCCCGAAAGAAGGCATCACCGCTCATAACTAGCCTATCGGTGCTCAGTATAAAGTTCCATTACATTCATCTCATACTTTATGGAAGCTGGCTTCTAGTATGAGGACATCATAGCTCATTAGATGATTTCTCATCTCATAATTAGTATTAAGTGTGTTAAGCTCAATACTTTCATTAGAGTGTTCGTGGGGACTGGTCTCTTCATTATCTTACACTCTCATTGGTGAGTACGTATTGGTAACATTTATTTGGGCTCATTTGAGATTGCTCTCATCATTTTCATTAGCCTCATATCATGTTGTCACCACATTCTTCATCATTAGCACCTTTGCTTTTCTTAGTTACTCACCTCTTATTATGTGAATGTTCATTTCGTCATTTAATAGTTCATCTCATCATATGCCAATGTACTTGGCCACTTAGTGTATCTTAGACTCACACTTACCCTCCTAGGGTTCATCATTTCATTACATACATCTTACATTCACTTATTTTTGAACGTATGTTAGACTTATGTGTCTATACACACAAGCCATGGGGCTTCATTCATAGTTCGTTAAGTGATTCTTACTTTCCTATGATTATGTAGTACAAGACTTATGTATCTTGTATATATGCCAATATCTTAATTTTGATCTAAGTAGATGGCATTATTCTTGGATATTTTATTCACGTATGACTTATGTATCAATACGGAAGAGTGGGCAAGGAAACCCAAGTTTGAGTCATTTGGATATCATTTATATTTTTCATTGATTTTATTTCTAATATTCATAACATTAGAACTCTAAATTAAATCTCAACATTAATATTGAAGGATTAATTTTCTATTTAATTTTTTCCTTAAGATGGCCGAAGGGTTGTGGGTTCGAACCCCCACAACCTCTTTTTATTTTTCATTAAGGTTTCATTACTCATTTTCGCCCAAACCAAGAGGTTGTGGGTTCAAACCCCCACAGCCTCTTTGATTTTTCCTTTAATTCTCGCTGGAATAGGGAGGTTGTGGGTTCGAACCCCACAACCTCCTTATTTACATTTTAATTTCGCTGAGGCTGTGAGGTGGTGGGTTCGAACCCCCACAGCCTCTCTAATTTCTTAATCAATTTCGCTTCTTCCTTCAGCCTTGAGGTCGTGGGTTCGATTCCCACGCCTCGCGTTTTCTTTTTTCCTATTTTTTCCTCTTTCGCGCGTACCTGGAGCTCGTGGGTTCGAATCCCACGCCTCCCATTTATTTGTTTAATTAATTTTCTCCTTCTTCTCCCCCACAGATCGCGAGTTCGATTCCCCCAGCCCCTTTATTTTTCTTTTCTTTTCGCGAAGCAGCAGCTGGGTCGCGAGTTCGATCCCCCCCGAGCCCCCATTTATTTTTTTTTTTTCGCGAATAAGTGACTAAGGAGTGAGGTCACAGGTTCGAAACCTGGTGGCCTCACTTCTTTAAAAACGTATAAATTCCCAGATTTCTGGGTTGAACTTTAGCTTAAAATATTAATGCATAATTGCTGGAAATTTTCACCATTCCTCAACTCATTTTCATCAACGTTTTCACATGATTTTCAAGGTGCTTTCATAAGTCATTTAAACACATTCTTAAACGTATCTTTCTTGGATTCATTTGGCTAAAGAAAATTATTCAATCAACCATATTTCATTTAAAATGAACATCCTATTGTACACATATTTTACAAATAAAATACGCAAGGAAAACACGTCTCAAACGACTCCAAAACAGTGGCTAAAGCCACTGTCCACGAGCACACACACACACATCAATTTTTCGGTCACACTTTGAATGTTGTTTTCGTAATTTCCCTCACATAAACATATTCACATTTATTATAAACACGTCATTCATGCCTAAATCTAGTAGCACAACATACCCATCCTACGAATTCGGTTGGGAGCTAATGACAAGGACATACAAAGGGGAACAACCTTAGTTTCAGAGCTTGAGAAACATTCGAAGGAAAGTACTCTTGGAGAAAGAATTCCAGGAGAGAAACCCATACCTTTGGACGTTATTCAAGTGTGAAGTTGCTGCCCGGAAACTCCTCCAAACCACGCCCAATTCACTTCAACGTACACCCTACTCGACGAACCTCTCTTAGCCTTGACGTTTTGATTACTTTGTCTCTTACTTAAAAATTCTTGTGAGTTCTTCAAGTGTGAAGAACTCTTGATGAATTTTGTTCTGTTTTTTGTTGTGTTTGGCAGAATAACGTGAGAGAGAGATTGATAACGTGAGGGAGAGTGAGTTATTAGGATTAGGAGACTAAATTCAAGACTTAGTCAAATTAGGATTTAATTAAATTAATACAAAAATCTGATTTTTCCTTTTATTTTGAATCATCTAATAATTATAAATATAAATTAATTACATTAAATTTATCAATTTAAATAAAAACAATTTAAATCATTGCTTCCACCTAGGTTCGAACTCGGGTGGAGCAAGACTCCACTTCAAGAGTTCAATTTCGGCTCTCTCTCCCCAAATTGCCCCTCCATCTTAATAAATAATTAATTAACTATATATATTTAGAGTAATTACGATATTACCTTTAGCCTGGTAAAAGACCATTTTACCCCTAGACCCTCAAAACTTAAGATTTCTTCTTTTTAAGTCCGATAAAGACTCCTTCGATTAAATATTCGTTTTCGAGAACCTTACTTGGTTGATTCCAACCTTTCCAAGCTCAACTAACTCCCAAGATTAGTTGGCTTGGTCGTAGTAAGGGTTCTGAGGTCTGGTTCTACGCGTATCAATCCGTGTGAACCTTGTTCTAATCGCAAGCATTCTTGACACCCTAAGTCTTGATCCTATTCATTTTTAGGGTTGCTACATCAGTCTTCCTGGGATCCACCTCCACGCCCTGATCGGACACAACATGACCCAGGAAGGTCACTGATCTCAGCAAGAATTCACATTTGCTGAATTTGGCATACAACTGATGTTGTCTAAGTACCTGCAAGGTTAGTCTCAAATGTTGTTTATGCTCTTCCTTGGTCTTAGAGTAGATGAGAATGTCATCAATGAATACTATGACAAAAGAGTCAAGGTATTCACGAAAGACTCTGTTCATGAGATCCATAAATGCAGCAGGTGCATTTGTGAGACCAAATGACATGACTAGAAACTCATAGTGACCATAGCGGGTACGAAAGGCTGTCTTTGGGATATCTCCATCCCTAACCCTAAGCTGATGATACCCTGAACGAAGATCAATCTTAGAGAAGAAACTAGACCCTTGGAGCTGATCAAACAAATCATCTATTCTGGGAAGTGGATACTTATTCTTTATAGTGACTTTGTTGAGCTGCCGATAATCGATACACATTCTAAGGGTTCCATCTTTCTTTTTCACAAACAACACTGGAGCGCCCCAAGGGGATATGCTCGGCTGAATGAAACCCTTATCAGTGAGATCTTTTAATTGCAGCTTCAACTCTTTGAGTTCGGCTGGAGCCATTCTGTAAGGAGGAATTGAAATTGGTTTAGTATCGGGTTCTAAATCGATACCAAAATCAATCTCTCGAGGGGGAGGGACTCCAGGCAAATCATCAGGAAATACATCTAGGAACTCATTCACTACAGGCACTGAGTCTATGGAAGGAATGTCATGATCTAAATCATTAACACTCACAAGATGACACAACAACCCCTTGGACATCATTTTATTGGCCTTAAGGTTCGAAATCAAGAGGTTAGGACGACTCGAGTTGTACCCCTCCCAGACTAGCTCCTCTTCATTAGGGAAACAAAATCTCACCACTCTACTACGACAGTCCAAGCAAGCATAACAACTATGAAGCCAGTCCATGCCAAGAATAACATCAAAATCATGCATGGGTAACTCAACCAAGTCTGCGCACATAGTCTTACCACTTATCACTATTGGGCAACCCTTGTATACTCTATCAGTTCTTACATTTTCTCCTAAAGGTGTACTAACCACTATAGGATCATGCAGAACTTCAGGCAATATCTCAAAAGTGAGAGCAAACAAAGGAGTTACAAAGGAAAGCGTAGACCCTGGATCAAGTAAAGCATAAACAGAAGTTGAGAATACTTGCAGCATACCTGTGACCACATCAGCGGACTTCTCCTGCTCCTCCCTGCCCTTCAGGGCATAGAACCTGTTCCTCTTAGGAGGCTCGGCTGTTGTTGCACCCTGTGGATTAGGTCTAGGTTGAAGATTACCTCCAGCCTGACCTCTGTTCTGTGGGCAGTCTCTAACCATGTGCCCACTCTTACCGCAACCGAAATATGCATTAGTGCCCTGTCTGCACTCTCCACTGTGAGTTCGGCCACACTTAGCACAGTTCTTTTTAGGACGCTGCATCTCACCTCCATTTCCCTTCTTGGGCTCAGGTCTGCCTCCTCTAGGTGCTGTACTCCTTTGAAAATTTGAGTTCCCAGAACTCTGTTGACCCTTCTTGAACCTGGGCTGCTCACGGACGCCAAAATTGTTTCTGTGTCCTCCATGGCTGGGACCTACCTGATCTTGAGGCTTAGGCCTCCTAGCATCACAAATACACCTCTTTTTACAGCTTTCCTCTACCTACTGGACATGCACAATCAACATGGAGAGGTCCATATTATCATGGAGCATCGCAGATCGACACTCCTCCTCGAGATCTGCACTGATTCCTGTGAGGAACCTGCTCATCTCATCCCTGCTGTTAGACACAAGGGAAGTAGCATACCTGGATAATTTAACAAACTTCAGTACTCACCTTATCCTTGCTATTAGATACTAAGGAAAGTAGCATACCTGGATAGCTTAACAAACTTTAGGCAATACTCCCTGACTGTCATAGATCCCTGCTTAAGGTTGATGAACTCCTCAACCTTGGCCTCCCTCATTTATCTGGGAAAGAATCTCTCCAAAAAGGCTGTCTTAAACAGCTCCCAAGTGACTGGAACTCCGCCCAAAGCTCGTCTATCCTGCCACATCTTGCACCAAGTCTGTGCCACATCCTTGAGCTGATAGGAAGCCAGCTCAGCCTTCTCTTCTGTGGCCCCGATAGCCACCAGAATCTTATGCACCTCATCCACAAACTCCTGGGGATCCTCTGAAGTCTTGGACCCTGTGAAAATAGGAGGATTCATCCTCGTAAAGTCTCGCAGCCTGTCAGCCACGCTACGTACCAGTGGGTTCTCCCTCTGAACATTCTGCCGGTTGACCTGGGCAGTCATATCCTGGGCCTGCATAGTGATGGCCTGTGCCATCTGGGCCAGGGATGCCCTCACCTCCGCATCAGTCAACCAAGCTGTGTTAATCGGCATGGCCACTCTTTCAGCTGGAGCCTGGGGTAGAACCTGATTGTTCCCAGCAGCTGCTCCTCCTCTCATCTGACCAACGTTCCTCCTAGTATTCATTCTCTGGAAACAATAAGAATTGATGTTAGACACGCTCATAACACCAAGAAATCAGACATTAAGAAAAGCACGATAAGATTAGAAAAAGGGAAATTTTCCTACGCATCATCCAGTCTCTAATCCAAGATAGTGGTGCACTTCACTACCATGACTTAGAAACTACTCAATGTGGTTGATGTGAACTCATTATTATCGGAATTTAACCTAGTGCTCTGATACAAACTTTGTCACGACCGGAATCTAGACCCCAGACGATACCGGCGTCGTTGACCTCTCAGAGGTCGCAGACAAGCCTACTTACGTTATTCTTATTTCACTTAGGTTAATTTTAGCGGAAAATTTGAAACTTTTTGTTTCTTAACATACTTTCTAAACATTCTCATCATTACATAATTGTTCACCATCAACCATCTAACATTAACAGATAAGCAACTGAAAGAAATAGTTCATTAAGTATTAAGTGTATAATTGCCAAAATGGCACCAATACAAAGTCTGAATAAAACAGGAAAGAAACGCTAGTGGAACAGGCTCCACTAGCTCAACTCTAAAAGTAAGCTAGAATATAAAACAGTAGCATCCTCGAAAGCATGAGGACCTACCAACTCCAGATGAATGCTGGACGTCCGGATAACTGCAACAATGATCCTGTAGCTCTATCGTCCACCTGTGCCTGCACCTAAAATAGTATAGTTGTATAGGGTTAGTACACACTTGTACTAAGTATGGGTATATGCAATCACACATCAAGGACATGCATGAGAAAGAATAGCTCTTCCTAACATCATGATTCTGGGAAGTCAAGTCAGTGGACTTGCCAAATTTCGATTAGGAAAGTTAGTAACTTTCCAAATTTGGATTAGGAAAGTCAGTGAGCTTTCCAAATTTGGATTAGGAAAGTCATGCCATGAGAGTAACTTGCATCATCATAAATATCATATTGCACACAACACATAATCATCTCACATATAGCACATATCATAGCACATAACATATAACACATGGCTTCTTTCATATCATTCATTCATATGCCATGAGACCTTGGAATCATGGACTTGACATTAAGACTTTCCAAAATGAGGGCTCAACATATGAGACCTCAACTAAGGAGTCTTCATTATCAAACACAGAGTCTGCTTCATTCATTCATACGTACTTCATTTCATTTCGTTCATAGGCCAGTGGGAACACCAGTTGTACCTAGGGTGTAGTTTAAGACTTTCATCGGGTTTGCTGTGCAATGATCAAGAATAACCTAATGTCATTACCTGAGTCTAGCTCACCTCTTGATTATCCTATCCTAACACCTTCGGTATCATTCATTTCATTATGTGCTTCATTTGAGGCTGGCCTCATTCATTCATTGGGAACTTTAACTTTAGCCGACATAGATCATGTGAGCATCATGAAATCCAGTGTCTCCCCCACACCAAAAAGAGGTGGAATCACCGGCCAAGGTGACCCAAAAACATGCTAGCGTACATGGGAATTTAACCCCGCCAGATCCTTATGTTGGCAGTATAGGTTCGAAGACTAGGAGATATAAGGAGACCCATACCCGGCAAGCCGGACAGTCTCATCTCATGAGAGTTACGTGAACCTCCGCCCTTCTCGAAAGAAGGCATCACCGCTCATAGCTAGCCTATCGGTGCTCAGTATAAAGTTCCATTACATTCAACTCATACGTCATGGAAGCTGGCTTCTAGTATGAGGACAGCATAACTCATTATATGATTTCTCATCTCATCATTAGTATTAAGTTTGTTAATCTCAATACTTTCATTAGAGTGTTCATAGAGACTGTTCTCTTCATTATCTTACACTCTCATAGGTGAGTACGTTTTGGTAATATTTACTTAGGCTCATTTGAGATTGCTCTCATCATTTGCATTAGCCTCATATCATGTTGTCACCACATTCATTATCATTAGCACATTTACTCTTCATAATTACTCAACCCATTTTACGTGAATGTTTATTTCATCATACGCCAATATACTTGGCCATTGGTGTGTTTCATACCCTTACTTAACCCTTCTAGGGTTTCATCATTTCATTGTTCATTTCATCATTTAGTACATACATCTTAGGTTCACTTACTTTTAAACGTATGCTAGACTTATGAGTCTATACACACAAGCCATGAGGCTTCATTCATAATTCGTTAACTGATTCATACATTACTAAGATTATGTAGTACAAGACTTATGTATCTTGTATATATGCCAATATCTTGATTTCGATCTAATTAGGTGGCATTATTCTTGGATATTTTGTTCACGTATGACTTATGTATCAATACGGAAGTTTGGGCAAGAAAACCCAAGTTTGAATCACTTGGATATCATTTACATTTTTCATTGATTTTATTATTAATATTCATAATATTAGAACCCTAGATTAAATCCCAACATTAACATCGTATCGTTAATTTTATACTTAGTTTTCCTCTTAAGTTGGCCGAAGGGTTGTGGGTTCGACCCCCCACAACCCCTTTTTATTTTTCGTTAACATCATATTGCCCAATCTCGCCTAAACCAAGAGGTTGTGGGATCAAACCCCCATAGCCTCTTTTATTTATTCTTAATTTTTCGCTGGGATAGGGAGGTTGTGGGTTCGAATCCCCACAGACTCCTTATTTAAATTTTTATTTTCGCTGAGGCTGTGAGGTGGTGGGTTCGAACCCCCACAGCCTCCTAATTTTTTATTTATTTAAAACTCCTTAGGCTAAGCGTTTAGAAGTGAGGTTGTGGGATCGAACCCCCACAACCTCACTTGATTTATTAATTAATTCGCTCCTCTCCATTTCCAGCCTTGAGGTCGTGGGTTCGATCCCCACGCCTCACTTTTTCTTTTCTTTATTTTTCTCTTCCTTCACTCGCTACCTGGAGGTCGTGGTTCGATTCCCACGCCTCCCATTTATTTATTTTAACTCATGTTCTCTTCTTACTAACCCAACAGACCCCATTTCGATTCCCCCAGCCCCCTTTTTCTTTTCTTTTCTCGCGAAAATGAGTAGCTAAAGGGTGAGGTCACATGTTCGAATCGTGGTGGCCTCAGCTCTTTAAAATGTATCAATTTCCAGATTTCTTTGTTAAGCTTTAGCCTAAATTAATATTGCATAGTTTCTAGAAATTTTAGTCATTCTTCAACTCACTTTCATCAACGTTTTCACATGATTCAAAGGGTGCATTCATAAATCATTTTAACACATTTTTAGGCGCATTTTTCATAAGTTTATTTGGCTAAAAGATTGTTATTCAATCAACCATATTTCATTAAATGAACATCACATTGTGTACACATTTCACACATAAAATACAAAGAATGAACATGTTAATTCATAGTTCTAACAATGAGTAAGTTCACTGCCAAAGCTCACTGCCAACGTGCACACACACACATCATTTTTTTCGATCACACATTGCTTGTCATTCTCGTGATTTCACGTACATAAACATATTCACATTCAATACAAAAACACCACACATAACTAAATCTACCAGCAAACAAAACCCAACCTACTAACCATTGGGAGCTAGTGACAAGAACATGCAATGGGGAAACAACCCTAGTTTTGGAGTGAATATCTTGAATCGTAAGGGGTCTCTTGGGAAAGGGACCAAGAGAGAAGAAACCCATACCTTAATTAGCTTGTTCAAATGTGAATTTGCTGCCCAAAACCTTCTCCAAAATCAGTCCAAGCTTCCTCAACGTCCACACCACTCGACGGATAACTTCTGTTTGCCTTAACGTTTTTGATTACTTTGTTTTTCTTAAAAATTTTCGTGTGTTCTTCAAGTGTGAAGAACCTTAGTTAAAGTTTCTGTTCTTCACGTTAATTTGCAGAGAGAACAAGAGAGTTTTTGAGTGTGAAGAGGTGATAAACGTGAGAGAGTGAAACGTGTGAAGTAGTTTAGGATTAGATGATGACTTAGTCAATTTAGGACTCTCCTTAATAAACAAAAATCTGATTTATTTAATTATACATGAAAGGACCATTTTGCCCTTACAAAAATCAGATTTTAATTGATGATAAAATCATAAATTCGTTGCTTCTAGTGGGGCTCGAACCCGAGTGACACCCTATTTGCGAAAATGGGTCACTTCGGGTCGCCCTAACCAGAATTGATCTTTTAATTAAATTAATTAAATAATTCCTTAGGGTAATTACAATATTACCCTTGGCCTGGAAAAGACCATTTTACCCCTGGACCCTCAAAACTCAAGATTTCTTCTTTTAAGTCCGGTAAAGACTCTTTCGATTAAATATTCATTTTCGAGAGCCTCACATGGTTGGTTCCAACCTTTCCAAGCTCAATTAACTCCCCAAGTTAGTTGGCTTGGTCGTAGTAAGGGTTCTGAGGTCTGGTTCTACGCGTATCAATCCGTGTGAACCTTGGTCTAATCACAAGCATTCTTGACACCTTAAGTATTTTTCTTATTCATTTTTAGGGTTGTTACAGGCGTAATTCAGAGGCCCGCAGAGTAGCTAGAGACAGTTACGAATGGTTGGCACAATATCTGGCGAACAATGGTGAGAGGGCAGACTGGGTGTTAGATCCCCAAGGGTTAATCAAGAAGACGACCCTCACCTTTGTGCCCAAGTTCTTTTGGTTTCTTTTCCGACATCGACTATCGCCCACAACTGCTGATAATGTACTTACCTGGGATAGAGTGGTGTTGGTTGCATCCATGGTATTCGGGTTGGAGATAGACTTCGCTCGGGTGCTGATAACAGTGATACATGAGAGGGCTTTGAAGACCTCTACTACTTACCCCTTTGCTTGTCTTATCTTCCAGTTGTGCAGGGAAGCTGCATTGTCGATTTGGCACTGTGACGCACTCCATAGCCTGGCGAGGATAGTCGATATAGGCCTCATAAAGGATAAGGCCTATGTAGCGGTACCAGGGAGAGGACCCAGGATTGAAATGCCTCCATTGGGCAAGAATTTGGCGGACAATGTGGAATTAGCCCAAGGGGATGACCCTGCCACTTTAGAGCCTCCTGACACCACCCCAGCTGATTCCACCCATGCTGCTAGTCAGGCCCTAGCTTATCCCGATCCGCGCCCCCATTTGATGCATTGGTGCCTTTAGCACGAGTCTAGAAGTTAGAGGCCTAGAAGGCCACCCTACAACACTACATGCAGCCTTGGATGCAGAAATCCATCACCAAGATGGAGCACTGAATAGAGAAGATGGTAGTGTAGTAGACCGAGTAGAAAATTCGGGTTTTTCACGAACACCTCAACCCCTTCGAGCTGCGTGTGCTAGCACGACCAGCACCTACCATAGACCTCACTAATATTCAGGCTGCAGTTGCTAATTTGCGAGCTGAGGTGGATGTTATCATGTAGATGAGGAGGACTGAGTTGGAGAGTGCACCCATCGATCTTGCAAAGGACACAGTGCTAGACGCCTTGTTCAAGCCCTCTGTTCAGCCACCGTCTGAGCCACGTGTTCATGCCAAGAGGCACCGCTCGAGCCGCACTACTGAGGCCGGTGATGAGACTCATGCGAAAAAGAGAGTGAGGACTATCTTGTAGTTGGCTAGGAGGGCCTCTCTATTGGATGAAGAGGCCTGACAGATACGGGAACGAGAGGATGCTTCTGTCGCATCTATATCTATACCAGTGACCGGTGAGAGGAGCACCACTAATGGTGCAGAGATTCATGTGGGCACCACTGAGGGTGACCCAAGTGATGATGTTGTGTGTTCCTGAAAACCAGAGCCACCCACATGTTGATAGTTCGTCGGCGCTATGCGCCTCAGGTTTGCTTTACCTACCCCCTGTACTTATTATTTTTTTTATACATAAGGGACAATGGCATGTTCATTTTTTGGGGTGGGGTAAATGGAAAGTGAGTGATAGGGTGAAGTCTAGGTAGCCCAACTCACAATCCTCTCTTGGGGTTTTCTTGTTTGTGTTCTTTTTCCCCAAAGGACTATTTAATTTTGTGTTGAACCGGCATGTTGTAATTTGTACAAACTAGAAAAGCATGAAAAATGAAGAATAATGGTTGTTAAAATGATACCCTTTCTTGGATAGTGCGAGCATGTATAGGTGAAACCAAGTTCAATGTGTTGGCTCTAAGCATCACATAGATAGGCACCTAGTGTATAACCTTCAACTAACACATAAACTGGTAAAATTGATAGTCTGATAGTTTAATGAGGTGCCAAGAGAGTGTGAGGATATTTGAGTGTTCAACAGTTGGTACCTAGCTAGAACTTGCACGGTTAGTCCTGTGTAGGGAATCTGCGTTAGAATCTAGGAAATGATCATTGGCCCTTGTTCAAATTAGCAAACATCTAGCCTAAAAGAAGTTGACCAAATGAAAGAATTTACCCTTTTGATCCAAATATGTTGAGCCTGTAATAGACAAAAAAAATTCAATCGACTAACCTTCCCAGGGTCTAATGTTTTGGCCCCAGTCCCTCCTTGGACATGTGCACCTCGACATAGGCCAAAAAGCCTAAGTTGAGGGTGGCTAATGCAATAAATAACCTAGCCTTGACCCTGACCCGACTACGGGTATTATGCACTAAACTCATGGAAAAGCCATGAGTTGAGGGTGACTATTATGAATGAGAACCCATAAATGGGTATGAAAAGAGTTGGATGTTAAAGAAAAAGAGAAAGTGAGCAACAAATCTGACTCGGTGAAATTATCAATTGATTGAAGCAAAAAAAAAAAGAACGAAATGAGTTTGAAGAGAAAAAAGATGCAAAAGAAGTAAGAGTCACATCCAAAAAAGGTTAGCAAGGCAAAGATAAACAGAGAAGAAAAATAGGGTGTCAAAGGCAATGAAAAGAGGTAGGAAGCTTAGCGTTAATGTCAAGGAGGGAAAAAAGTCACTAAAAATGTACCCAAATGTACCATACCTAACCCTGAGCCGACGTTACAAGCCAAGAAAGTCCTATCGTGATCCTAGAGTCTAGTATGGTTAACCTAAGCAGTGAAAATAAGGACAAGCCTATGGCGACGAGCACTAAATGTATTCGAACTTGTTCTTGAGCGTGAGTGTTGAACAAATATCCTTGTACCAAACTTATAATCACTGTGTCAGAAATGAGGATTTCTTTTGAAGTGAGGGCACTAGTTGCGGTGTCAAAAAGTTTTTACCTTTGTGAGAGGCAAAACAATAGATGTGTCTATGCATGGTGAGTTTGTATCAAGATGTGATCCACATGAGTTAGCTTGTCGAACCTGAGAGCGTAAGCCTGCACTAAATAAAAAAAAGATTCAGGATTGATAGTCATGTCATTGCGAAAGCTTAAAAGAGTATACTTTTGTACAAATGTTGTTTTGAGTATAGTACGTCGATTGAGGACAAACAACGAATTTAAATCGAGGGTTTTGATGTACCGTGGTTTCACGATACTTTCAATGCATTTTTCTTAAGAGTTGTGTGTGTCTAGAGCATTTTTGTAGTAGTTTTAACAAGTTTTTTGGTTTGCTTTTAAGGAAAGATGTTCAGGTTTAAAACGCCGAATGTAACTGAAAAGAAGTGCAGAAGATGACCTACGAAGGCCATCAACGTCCCGTCGTTCAATCAATGGTACGTAGGTGGTGAATTCCATATCATTTGCTCCAAAATAAAATTAGACTTTATCATAAGTAAAGAACCCCCACTTTTTAAAACTTATCTCAAAAATGTTTTTTTTAAGTATTTGAAAATAATTTTTTCACATTTGTTTCCCATGCTATCAATGTGTAATTGTGAACATGAAACCACTTTTGAAAATACTATTTTAAAAAAGAATTGAAGTTCTTCAATTCCATATGACAATTTTTACATAATGTCAAAGTTCATTCCATAGAGGCACAAAATCACAAACTCTAGGTCGCTGGTCTTTTTCCTCTATCACAAATAGACATACCACTTAGTGTTTAGATTATTTTTATATAATAATGAAGTTTATAGAAAACAAAAATTACAACACAGACTTCGTAGATGAAGTTTTCATATTCTTCAAATCAATTGCATAGTCCAATTAATCCAGAGTAGAAAACTACAAAAGTTTTTAGTCCACAACAATCAGACAAAATCAAATTAACAAGGAGAACAAAACTACAAAAAAATGTTTCTCCAAAGAGAATTAAACGTATTCTTAGATTATCACATACAAATGTTTTTCTTTTAAAATGGTCTTCAAAGTATAACATTTGTACATTCTATTTTATCATAAAATAAAAATGTGCATCTCTATTTTTGCAAGATAAAGAATTTTAAAGGCAACACTATTTGCGAAGCAAAATTCATTACACAACATGTAGTTTGAAGATCTTTTTCCAAAGCTACATATGATAAAAAATCAAAACTATTAACTCTTAGAAACTATTTTGCTCCTTAGATAAATAATAAGAAGGTTACTTGGTGTAATCTTCAACCAAAATACCACAAACTTTTTCTGTACATTGTCACTTTGACCTTGCTAAACAATCCACTGAATTCTGGTGAAGTAATGCATTAATCTTTTTCTTCGATGATCTGTTTCTCTTAATCAGTATAAAAAAAAATACGAACACTAGAATAATTTCCTGAAGATTGTTGTTCATCTTGTATTCTAAGATACATAGAATAAAACTTTGAAGAATTCGGTAAGAAACAAATAATTTTAAGAACATTTTCACAACTAGAATGTTAAAACTAGTAGAGAAACTAGAATCATAAACAAATTTAAAAATACACGAAATATTTTTCTTAAATAAGATTGTTGTCAATCTCTGTTTAAAGAAACTTTCTTATTCCAACAAACTTTGTAGAAACACGAAGTTACCAAAGTTTAATGAACCATTGAAGAACGTAAGAATAAAAATTAATTCATAAATCTAAAATTTGTCACACATATAAGAATCTGGAAAAACAAAAAAGAAGATCAGCCCATTGAATGCGCACTATCCCCTAAGGAAAACATTCCCCTCTAGTTCCGAGGTTTGATTTGGAATATGTCATCCCATGCTAGAATAAGCTCAATCACCAGTGTATTGATACCCTAAATGGTGTTGTCAATGAGCCACTCAACGACAACATAGTACACTTACTAATCTAGATTTAGTAGTAGTAGAAGAAGTCTAGAAATTCTTTTTTTAAAATGAGAGGAAATCCCTCAATTTATAGAAAACAAAAAGTAGTGTGAAAAAGTTCTTATTGTGCTTTGCCATAAAGATGACAAACCTTTGGAAAAG
>JAJJBR010002786.1:0-15762 GCA_022817965.1 Solanum lycopersicoides
GCTCATTGCTGAATATGATTCCATCAAATACACGACGTGGTTCAGGACGTAGCGTCCATCCATGTAGGCGACAAAGATTATCCATAGAAACATTTTCAGCATAATAATGTGGCAAATGCTTGAATGGAAGTGGAGGTTTATCCCAAAGTGGGCGGAAGAAATAGGAGATCTTATGGAAATGAACGTAAATGCCAAAGAGCAAAATCGGTACTAGTATCAAGAGCACGATAAAAATGACTTTTCCATGAGATCGTCTGGAGATAAGGCGGGAATGTCTTGGGGCCATCCGAGACCACGGCAGAAGTTTGCCTAACATCTTCTCATGGTTCAAAGTTATATAGTCTGCACATTTTCAAACGAGTTAGGAAGAACCAGAAATATCGTACATTTCATTTCCAAATATAAGAAGCCCTTAACTACATATGCATCTGATCATATATATTATCTATTCCAACAAATAATACAAGAGAAGGAGGTTTTTCATGCGAGATCTAAGACGTATCTCTCTATGGCACCAATACTAAGTACGCTATGGTTCGGGGCTGTAGCAGGTCTATCAATCGAGATTAATCGCTTTTTTCCAGGTTCAAAAGACAAATTGTCCTCGCATGCTACATAACACAAGCGCTCACTCGCCAAGATTGCTAAAATGCCTGGCCATACATCTATCAACATAGAAAAGTACTACGCCTGAAAATCTATTGAAACGGAAACTAGATCTCCAGATGAATGTAATTGCTCACAAATTCATATGTATTGAGTTCTATAAAACAAAAAACCGGAGTAGTACATTTAAGTCTTACTAGAAGAGATACTTAAGCGAACTTTTGTTGAGCTTTATCGAAAAGATAATCAGCTCTAACAATATAGTTTGTTTCTATAGTTTTGTGCTAGGCAACAGGGCGGAGCTAAGGTACAGTCCGTCAAAAAATTCTATATCTATAAGATCATATTATTTTATGTGTATATATAGAAGATGTTGAATCCCTTTAGTTTCTTCGTGTGTTCACCTCTTTATATTTTTCTTTAGTAAAAATCTTTGCTCCGCCATTGACGGAAAAACAAACCTCACAAATCCCTCCCAAATAGAGTTCCTCAAGATTTATATAAAGCATAATATCCAAGACCAAAATCTTTTCTTGACGTAGCGAATACTCCCTCCGTTTCTAATGTGTTTGACATACTTTCCTTTTCAAGTCCATTTCTAAAAGAATGCCCCTTTCTCGTTTTAGAAACTCCTTAATTCCAACTCTTTCCACATGACATATCTTAAATTTAAGACCGCAAGAGTGAATAATCTTTTTCTAGTATCTCACTCCGCCACTGTCCATTACTAATTTCAGCAGGAACATGAAGAAGTAAACGGTATTGGAACACTACTCACTACTTCAGCAGTCAGCTTATGTTCAACTTTCAACAGCTTGTGTTTACTAAGGATACTTCATTAGTGTTCAATTAGGTATCTTCTTAGTTGATGTAACTCGATTTAATCACTTTCAACAATAATATAATCGTATCAAGCCTCTACTCTCTATACATCTAACAATATTCCATGCTTATGTATGACTACAACTAGTGGTGGAATCAGAATTTTCACGAAAGAGATTCATAAAAAAAAAAATTGAACATACAAAGAAACCAAGGGGATTCGATATCGGCTATATATACCTCAAAAAATAACTTTGACCATGTATATATAGTGTAATTTTTCAACGACAACCTCTTTGGACGTCTCAATGAGACCACTCTGGCCCCTAGTCACACTATCACCCTTAACACAAACATATCTTCCAATCTTTCCTTTACACTTTAGTTCTCTCGGATCAACTCATTCAAAACGCTCAATGCTCCAACTTATTCCAATAGACATTTAGCATGACGTTGTCCGGGACTTGGACCTTAGTTTTTTCGACATATCACACATTCAAGACAAAATAAGCAAGTAGAATTTTTTTTTTAAAAATGTAGATTTGCATCTTACCACAAGTACCAAAGATTAAGCTTGGAGGAGCCAATGTGAAAATCAGGACAAAATTTTGCAAGTGAACTAATAAGATCCATCCTTCAACCCTCTACGACGCCTTCTATAACGACGCCTGCAAAAGTTTCTAATAGTACCTATCAAGGTACTTAGTCTAAGTTTGACATACAATTCCAAGCAAATAATTCCATCCAAATGCTTCCCTGCAATGAGTGACAAAACGAAACAATTTTTTCGATCAAACAAACATCCGTCATTTCTTGAAAAAACATCATCTTTTTTAACACAACCGATTAAAACAAGAGGCGAAAAGAAAGAACATTCTAACAACAAACATGGTCATAAAGGTGTTTCTACTAGATTCTACCCTACATCCTCAACAACAACAACATATCCAATGAAATTTCACAGGTATACAGACTATTTCATATAGACACTCAGCTCAAATAACAATAAAGCTACTCTACATCCTGAATGTTGTCAAACACATCAAATTGTCAGAAATCAATACAAAGCAGAACAAACCAGGTATACAATGTGACGACAAAGTATACACAGATCTTACCACTACCTCATCAATTAGACAGTCTGTTTCCGAAAGACCCTCGACTAAATTATAGCAATTATATCTTTAATAAGTGAAGAACTAATCATGAATATGCAGCCATTTATTTTCCCAGAAAAAAGTCAATAAACATCAGAATATACTACTAGGTTGTCTTTAATAAGTGGAAATATGATTCTATATTTTTGACAAAAAATATTTCACATCATTAAATTCCATTCACCTCTCTAACTTAAAATATTTCCATAACAAGAAAAGGGTAACACACAAATCTTACCAAAAAAGTTTAAATTTTGTAAACTAAAATCCATTCAACACATATACTTACAATAAATTAAACCAAACAAAAACCCAACAAATCTCAGATTTCAAGATTCAAATAATGGACAAAAAAAAAAAGGTAAAAATGACAAAAAATGATATTTTTTCAATTAAAAAAAAAAAACCACCGTCAATTTTTGCTGGAGAGACTGAAATAACCAGATTTCAAAGCCAAATTATAGAATAAATTGTCACTATGAATTGTAATCTTTAAATATGTCAATGGCTACTATATAATTTTTTTACATAGAAAAATGAGATGGGTATTTAATATTATGTAAAATATTTGTATATTATGAAGAGAGAAAAAAAAAAGCTTTAAAAGGGCATTAATGGCATGTGACAAAACAAAGGAGAAGAGAAGGACAGGTTAAACAGGCTTTGAAAATGGCAGAAAAGAGTGGAGATTGTGTACATGAATTACCATGATAAGGTCTATACTCTACACCAATCAAAATGGCTTAAATCCAATTATTTTTTTATAATACAAATGATTAGTGGATATTAAAGTATGAAAATGACATTAATTAATGTTGGTTGGTTTGCTTGTTTTGTGGTTGTTAGAATTCAAAGAAAGGATCACTAAACTTTACATGTCCATTTTTTTATATGGATTAATAATTACTTTTTCTGTTTCTATTTACGGATAATACATAAACACAACTCTTAACTTGGATATGCACAAGTAAATACTTAAATTTATATAAATTGAATAAATAGACACATGGTATCCTACATGGCAATTTTGTGTCCTACGTGGCGTTCTACATGTATTATGTCATGTAGGACACGTGTGTATTCTTGTTTAATTTTATACAAGTTTAAGCATCTACTTGTGCACACTCAAAGTTAGAAGGCATAGTTGTTCGCTGAAATCAAGTTAAGGGTCATGTTTATGTATTATGTCTTCTAATTACTTATCCACTTTTCCTATTATATTTATCTCTAGTTACTTGTTCATTTTAATAAGTCAAGAAAATGTACAATTTCTGAAAAATTTTAAATTTTTAATCCACTAACTTCATAATTAATAGGGGTAAAATAGTAAACTCGCTACGCCAATAATTATTTTCTCACTAGGTGTGTCGATTCAAAAATAGACAAATAAGTAAAGGGAGGAAATAGTATATACTCCTCAGTCCAGTATGTTTGTCATGGTTTCTATTTTTAGAGTCAAACTATAAAAACTTTGACTAACAATTTAAGATGTATTTTTTCGTCATATTAATATGCAAAAAAAATTAATTTATAATAGTTTTCATATAGTTTTAGAATATCTAATTTTTTTGTTTAAAATATCGAATTAATGTGATCCAATTTACCTTTGAAAATTAATCAAATTGACTTTCGATAAGCGCAACATGACAAACAATTACGGATAGAGGGAGTAATTAATAATATTAAGAAGTAAGACATGAATTATTTAAACGATTGACATGTGTCAATGTTTCACTGGAAGTTCCAGTTTGTTACCATGGACTTGCTCGTACTGAATCATACCCTTTCTTTATCGTCAGCACGTGTAGTAGTTCGGTGCTCCACATGGTTCGTCTTTCAGACATATCGATATTCATGTGAAAAGACAATTTTACCCCTCAAAAACATAGTACATACTGGAATATCTTATAATTTTCTAGTGAGTTTTAATATTAAAATTATCTGAGAGTTGAATGTTTCAACCAATTAGATGTAGCCACGTCACTTACATAAAAAGATACTAATAATGAAACTTGGTTTAAGTCAACTTGGTGTTAAAAAAAATAAAGTTAACATCAATTTTGAATCTTAAATTACGCGGCTAAGCAAATTTATACTATTTAATTACTCATCATAGCTATAGTTTGCTATAATTATCACTCGCGACTAACATTATACATTAATTACGTGGGCTGACTTCGAGTTTGTATAATTAGTCATGTTTGTATATGTATAATTCACCAAGATATACAAATACATATGTATAATATACAATTTTTTAACCTATATACATATACAATTCACCTCTCTCCCACTCTCTACCCTCTCTCGCTCACCTCTCTCCTCCCTCTCTCAATCTCGCTCGCCTCTCTCCTCCCTCTCCCAATCTCGCTTGCCATTTATACAAATGTATATGTATAATATACAATTATATACATTTACAATTCACCTCTCTCCCACTCTCTGCCCTCTCTCTCTCGCCTCTCTTGATCTCGCTCGCCTCTCTCCTCTCTCTCCCAGTCTCGCTCGCCTCTCTCCTCCCTCTCCCAATCTCTCTTGCCATATATACAAATATATATGTATAATATACAATTATCTAACCAATATACATATACAATTCACCTTTCTCCACTCTTTTCCCCCTCTCTCTCGCCTCTCTCCTCTCTCTCCCAGTGTCGCTCGCCTCTCTCCTCTCTCTCCCATGTAGCTACAAATTGTAATTATCAAACTATAGCTATAGAGAGTAATTAATTATTTTTAAGTGGCTATATATGAAAGTTTCCCTATAATCTATGCCCTTTAACTCGTTATCGTTGGATCGTTAAGGTCGACTTTTGTTTCTACTTAATAGATAGGCTTGTCGTTAAGCTCTTTTTTTTTTGCCTTCAAGCGTTAAATTATCCTTTTAACTTATAGATCTTATCATCGCTTAACTATTTTTACTAAATCTAAAAATATCCCAATTTTTCGCTTTTTTTCAAATTCCTAATTCCTCAATTACTCATTTATCTTATTTCTTTAACTCTTTCGTTATTCAATTATGCGGGTGTTATATTAAACTTGTATTGCTATTCTTTTTAAAGTAAAATGTTTTTAAAAGTAGTTAAAACATAATATATTTCTCAAGCAAGAACACTTATTTTAATTAATTAAAATTAAATATGTTAGAATTATATACGAGAAGAATTAAAATTTAAAAAATTATCGATAACAAAAATAATGTAAAGGTTATTATCCCAAAAAGATAAAGTCCACTTCGTAATTCGGTTGATTAGTCAATTAATGGGGATCAAGCATAATATTGAGGGTTTTGTGCACGTCTTGTTCCCCAAAGAGTCGGTTGATTAATTTAATATACTTTGACCAATAATTAGTAGCCACTTTCTATTTAGTTATAATTTTTTTGAATTTTTTTTCACGTCGGTTGTTTATACCGAGTCAATGTAATATTTGTTATTAAGTGATTTAATAAAATAAAATAAACTATAAATTCAAATACATGTCATACATATGACTTGGTATAAACACCTTATGCGAATAAGTTTTACGGACATATAGTTTCCCATCCAAAAATCTTGTTAATATTTTCTATTTTTTCTCCTAACATGGGTGGAGCTAAAGGCCGGTTTTACCAACTCATTCAAACTTAATTGTTTCGATTAAATTGGTTTTCGAGGTTATTGGGCATAATTTTTCTAAAAAAATGATAGAAATTTCATATTTAAGTTCTTTTATTACCATTATTTCCTATTAGTTTTGTGAATTCCCAAAATTCCACACTTTCATCCATCATATTAATGTATTAGCACATCAAATTAATGTATCTCGCGTATCAAAATAATGTATCTCGCGCATCAGATTAATTATCTCGTGCATCAGATTAGTGTATCATGTATAAAATGTACATCATACTAGTGTATCATGTATCAAAAATATAATATATCTTACTTAACGATCAATGTATCTCGCGCATTAGATTAATGTATCATCGTTTATATTATTATATTAGTTTGAGAAATTTCTATAATTATAAACTTATAAGGGATAAATAATAATTTTACCTTGTAAGTATATGATTTCTGTTATCTGCCCTAATTTTCTTCCGGTTAGAAGTAAAATGTAAAGGCCCATTGGGATGAAGAAAATGGGATTGGAGTAATT
This sequence comes from Solanum lycopersicoides, assembly GCA_022817965.1. Classification (NCBI taxonomy): domain Eukaryota; kingdom Viridiplantae; phylum Streptophyta; class Magnoliopsida; order Solanales; family Solanaceae; genus Solanum; species Solanum lycopersicoides. Next base: position 6,726 of record JAJJBR010002786.1, read on the forward strand.
GATACCTTTTTATGATGAGGAACTTTAACATATAGCAAACATAAATTTCTATTTGTATGCTATATCAAATTTGTATAATTGTGCTATATAGCAAACATAAATATATCTATTTTGCTATACATATAAAATAAAAAAAAAATGTATAATGTGCTATACATAAACAAAGAAAGTTATTGTATAATTCGCTATGCATATACAAAAAAAAGCAGTTGTATACAAAAGATCAATTATATAATCTGTGTACGTATAAACGAGAAAGAGAGAAAAACAAAAGAAAGCTGGGCAATGAAATATTTATATTTAACATATAATCTTCAAACATGTTCTTCAATATTATGGTTTAATATTGCTGAATTGAAGTAAGTAATCTTTCATTTTTAATCAAAGATCTTGAATTAAGTTTTAGTACTATGTTGTTTTTAATAAAAAATGTTTTACCCCACAAAGTGAAACTTTCTAGCGAGAGTCCAATTAACAGGACTCCCAAATAAATATTGAATATTGGGTGAAAAATAAATAAAAAAAGTTACAAAGAACATGAAGCCAAGGGTTTTGTTAGGGGTACTATAAGATATTCTAGATTTTGTTTATACTTTTTTTCCCAAAGATTTCAAGTATTGTATGTTTTGTGAATACCACAAGATATGCTAAATGTTTAAATTTTTGTGTTGAAAAGTCTCATATTAATAAATAAAATAATTGATGATTTCTTTTATATGATTTAGACAATCCTCAATTTTAGAAATATCCTTAAATTAGACTCACCCTATTTGCCTTGATAACAATTTGTCTTAACTATCAATTAATTAGCTAGTAAATTAATCAAGCAGAGATTTTCTAAATTATTCGATAATATATGAGTTATTTTCTTAGTCGAGATTTTATCAAAAATAACAGCTACCTTTTGCAAATTCAAAGATGAAATTTGCACATTCACTTCACTTTTCTCAAATCTTACTTATTAAAATATACTAAATATATTATTATCGTTGATGCACAACCAAAGGATAAAAGAAAATTAAAATTTCTTTTGGGGAAAATATGTCTAATATTTTTAATCATAAGACTATATCAATTTTTTTTTTTGTTAATACTTGAAGAGAGTATGTCATAAACTAGTTCTTCACAAAATAGGCAAAAACTCTATTTGAGATTACATCTTTCTAGACATCAAAAGGTAAAAATTAAAATAGACATTAAAATATAGAGGAGATTCTTAATTAATAATATATATTCCACTAATCAATAATCTTCATCTCTAATTAATTTAAGCCTCTGCACTGACCCAACAAAAGTCCTGCAAATAATCACAAAAATTTCCCAAATTAATTAAAATTTATTAATAAAAATATTTGAAACTAAAATAAAATATTTGATTAAATATTTTATACATACCTCCATGGTACATCACCAGCAAGAAGCCAATCACCTTCTTTATCCTGATATGTAAGTTTATAAACATCACCAATTTCTTTACCTGTAATTTAAAAAAAATTAGAAAAATTAATTTACTACTTTTCCCCCAAAAAATAAAACTACCCAAATAAAAATTCTTAATCAACAAATAATCAATTCAACTCAATTCAGATATTCACGATCAAGAAATACTGGATTCTCTTTCGAATAAACCTCTGAAATAAAAAATGAAAGAGTAAATTCTTATAAAACGTCAATTATATTAAATTTATTCGATAGTCCCTATTTTGAAAATGTTCAGTGCCAAAATCGCTGAACGAATAAATAGTCGATTTCTGAAGCATATAACAACGACATACTCAATATAATAGCATGACATTTTCGATAAATATATTTTAAATTTTTACGAATTAATAACATTTGAGATTACGCAAAATTATTTCATACTTACTTTTTCCAAACATGGAAATTAAGGTGTCAGTAAGTTTATTGTAAGAGTGAAAAAGACTCAAGTCAATTTTTCTTGCAATTCCAACTCCTTCCATTTTCACTTTCACATACTTATATATTGATCCTCTGCCACCAACACTGCCGCCGCCAACGCCGCCGTTCTCCACCGTGACATAATTCATCGCGCCGCCGCGGCTATGGTGGCAGAGCTTCTTCCTTAATGAATTAATTGGTGGCCACCCCACCAACCCATATTCATCACCAATATCTTTTCTGTTCCATCAAAAAATGTCAAACAATGTTAGCATTTCTTGATGAAAATATTCGTAACAAAAACTAGCGTTTGATCATAAATTTAACTCGTCTTCAAATATCTGTTTAACCATAAATTTTCAAAAATTAACTCAAAACACTTTTAATTTACTCACGAATATGAGTAAACTACAAAAAAAAATAGTTTAAATTATATGAGAATTTTTCTGGAGATTAGTATGAAAATCCACATGTTATTTATTTTTCTGTGAATTTTCATACTAATTTTCAATAAAATCCCTATATAATTCACTTTTTTCTTATAGTAGATCGCGCATGTCCAAACACAAAATTTCACAGACTCAGAATTTCAAATTTCAACTTTAAAATCTATGACCGAGTTGAGAAATCAAATCATTGTTAGAAAGTATACCTTTTATGTTCATTGTTTTGATCATCAACATCATTATGTTTGTCCCAAACAAGCAAAGACAAAGTTTGAAGAACATTGACATCATTTTCATCTTGAACATCAACAATTTCACATGATCTTCTTTTCTTGATATTGTTATTCAAATTGAAGTCATAAATATTATACCCTTTTGTTGAATTTCCACATAGAGCAAGCCCCAATTGAAGCTCCATCATAATTCAAACTTCAAATAAATAACTTTATGTTATTCAATAGTAATATTTTTGTGTATATGTGTATATATATATTTATTTCACCCCACCCCCACCCCTAGGGGGTAGGGGACATGGAGGGATGGGGTGAAATTAGTAGACAAAGAAGTGAATAAGGGGGAAGAGTATGTCTCTATCATTGCTATACTTTTAACCGACCCAATGGACACTAAGAATCCTTTTTTGGGCAGACAATAACTTTGATTATTATTTAATGTTGTGTTTTTATAAATTGTATTTGTAATTGTACAACACGCATTCAATGCGCGTGCATGAAATTTCTCTAACCCCACTTTATATGAAAAAAATATATTTTATTTTTCTATTTTATTTTATGTGATTTTTTTCAAATTTCAACACTTAAATTAGTTTATATTTTTAATATTAATGTTTTCATAGATTTTTTGAATATTTTAAATTATTAATTATTATGATTTATAATATTTTTTTACAATATTTTTTTACATTATCTACAAAGAATAATGATAAATAACCAGAAAATTTGATCAAAATTTGACCATCATTTTAGAAAATATATCTTTTTTATTTTAAAATAAACTGATTTTTATTCCTTTTTTTAGTTAAAATGTATTAAAGTTGAAAGGATAAAAACGTTCGAAAAAAATAAACATCATTCTGACTAAATTCTGGCCAAAAAGATTTTCCATTTACAAAGAGTATAAATTTCATTTCAAAAAAGTTGAGCATTTCATTTGTTAATTTCTAGTCAAACTTAAATTATTTGATTCTTAAAAAAATGAAAAATATTATATAAATTGAGACGGATGGATCCGAGACAGAGAGAGTAATATTTTATTAACAAAGAAAGTTATTGCATGTTTTCCTATTCTGGATTTGAGTTTTAACTCATAATACACACTCGAAATGTCAAATAAACTTTGAGAAGGTTTGGTTCAGTGAATGAAATTGAAATTTTTATAACTAAAGATTTTAAATTTGAGTTCTGAATATTTAAAAAAAAAGATAAGGAGTTTTATTCCACGAATAAGACCTTATCTTGTGCGTATTCAAATTATTCAGACTCACTGCAAATTTGTACCCATAAATTTGTATTATCATTTTATAATGAAAGTGTTCTGTGCAAAATCATGACAACAAACATAACTAATATGAACTTCAAAAAAAAGAGGAAGAAAAAAAAAAGAATCGTTGATTTGTATATAAAAAATTACTATTACTATGCGTAATTGAAAGTGACATAGAAGAGTAAGCTTGGATAAAAATGACATAAAATGTGTATATATTAGTACGAATTTTGAATAACAAACTAAGAATAAAATTTACTCCAAAATTATAAATAATAAGTATTTTATAAAAATCACACTAATTAAAAAATCCAAATATTAAAATTTGGCTAAATTCTAGTTTTTTTTCCCTCTAGAACTTGAAATGTTTATCATATATACAAATTACATGCCCAAACATTAATTTTAAAATTCTCACTAAAAAAATTGAAATATATTTTTGACAAAACATCCCAAGTGATTTAATTGCACAAATATTATTTCAAAATTGTCAGTAAATAGACTTAAATTCTTCCCTGTTTGAATGCTATATTTATTTTTTTCTGATGCAGCATTTCATTCAGTCAGAAATTGTTCAAACTTGTCCTCACTATTTCTTTTTATGGTTATAACTTGAGCATGCACAACTTCATGTATTCACTTTTTTAGGATTATAGTTTGATTATTAATAAATGAATCGAGAATCATGAAATTTCAAATTTAAATATTAAAATATAAATATTAAATAATTGGAATTAATTGAGATATATAAAATTAGAAATAATTGAGATGTATAAAACTAGCTCGATACCTCAATTATCACAAAAGAAATAAAAAAAACTAAGACTCAGTTTTGATCTTAGCTGATAAGTAAGCATTCCAAATTTGAAAATGCACATCTAGATACTTTAACTTGATCTTAACTGACAACCAAAACTACAACTCATTTTTCATTGTATCTCGTGAACCTTGTACACCCAAACCTGACGTAATACACAAATTTGAAGGTGTTTCAGTTTTTGGTAATTAATTGATGTGTTCAATCGACATAATAAAAATAAGTTAAAATATATGCATATTCAAAATTGAAACATATATTCTATATATTATGCTAAATTATTAGAGATAAATATCAAAAACAAACTTATGTTATTTCATGTTTTTGAATTTCATATCTGAATTATCGAGAATGTGAATCTCATACCTAAATTATTCGATAATATAGAGTTGTGGAGAGTGTGAAACTACACACATTGTGAGGAGCGTGAAAGCAAGTAATTAAACTAAACTCCAATACCAGCCAAAACCCTAGATTTCTGAGCCCTCCTCCCCACTTATTCTAGGCAAAAAAATGTGTAGTGTTTCTTTCTTCCTCAACAAAACTTTATAGTAAAATAAATTATGTTTGAGTGATACATATTTGAAGTAAAATTAAATTTTGAAATTTATGAATTTTTGAATTATGAGTTATTTAAATTATTATTTTTAAAATAAATAATCTATAAATAGTTTTAATTAAAAGATAAGAGTTTAAATTAAAATTGTTAGATTCAATTGAGTTCATATCTTAAATATCAGAGTCAGAATTTAAAATTTAAAACTTTACGGTAGAGATTTTTAAATTTGTTAGACATGCAAAATTAAAATATTGTTTTTAAAATATTTTTTGAAACTATTTAAGATACATGAATTTTGTAAAATAAAACATTGATTTGTCATTTTTTTATCAAATAAATAAGATTTTAAAATATTAGTAATATTATTTTTTTTTTAAAAAAAATTGACTAAAAAGAATACATCGTATCCCTCTATTTCTATGTCACAATTTTATTTCACATGCATTAAGAAACTATGTAAATTTACTATTTTATGTTCACTTAAAGTCATGTTTTCAATTCAGAAAATATGAATTAATTCATTTTAATTATAATTTAATCAATAAACATAAATTATTTACTTAATTCTTTTATATTATTATTTACATAAAATACTTATTTTTAATAAAATAACATATAAATAAAAACGAAGCGCGAATAAATTAAGACCGATGAAATAATAAAGTATAAACACACACTCTCAAAGGCTCAAGAGAAAGCCAAAAAGAAAAGTGGGGTCCCTTAAAGTTCCCATTTTATGTAAATTTGTATTCCTCCCTCTAGACATGCTTTGAAGTTTGAACTTGTGTTTGTTGTACTGTATTCACTGCATTTTGCATGTCTTTGAACTTTGCAATTAAAAAATGAATAAATTAAAAATTATAAGAAAAAATGGATAATAAAATAGTAAGATATAAAATAAATAAAATAATAAAAATAGCATATAGTTATTTTATTTTAATTTATATGAGTTAGTTTGATTTGATATTAAGTTCAAGAAAAACGAATTTTTTCGTAATTTATGATCTAAAATAAGTCATATATATTTGTGATAATATCTGAATCTAATATTTTTGACAAGAATTATCAATATAGATATTAGATTAACATTTAAATTTTTAATAATATAATGAATTAAGTGCTAAAATATTTAAAGATACTACCTATTTAATTTTAAATAATGGAGTCCTAATTATATTTTCTTTCTTGAAATTATATTGAACATATTGTTATTCTACGATACGCGTAAAGATTTTTATTAATTACTAATTACTAATACCCCCTCCTATGATAATCAAATCCCATTTCTTGTTAATCTAAACGATTTTATCCAAAACAACAAAAAACGTAAGACACTCGAAATATTAAAACAAGATGAACAATAATTAAAGAATAAACAAATCGTGTTTAATTATGTTTACATGCATGCATTAAGCTAATTAATATAACCTTGGATTAATAAAACAATGTATGATACATTATTAATTGATTATTTTAATTGAAGTAAGGACCATGGAAGAAGAAAAAATAGATAGAATATAAACATAAGAATAAGAATAATAAAATAATTAGGAGACATATGTTCCCAATATAGACAAAGGAAATTCTTGTTTTGTTTATGTTTGGTCCCATAAAAGATAATTTCATATATTTGAGCACGATTCTTTCTTTTAGAGTCAAACGAGTTATTTTTATTATATTTTTTTAAAAAAATATTATATAACAATAGTTAGGGGTTATAGTGATTTTTATTTACCTTTTATATGGCTTATAAATATTTTAAATTATTAGTTATTATGACTTATAACTTTTTTATATATTAATATCGTATGTAAATTTTATTATAAATTTTTTCAAAAGTCTTGATATCTGAACTATACAACAATTAACATACAGGATGATCTCACAAGCTAGATCTGAAAAAATACCGTGTATATCGACCTTGCTTGATTAAGGTAGAAATATTTTTCCGATAAACCCAAAATTCAAAAAATTATATTTTCAAAAATAAAATGAGGAGACATATGTTCCCTATATGTGCTAGAGAAATTATTTTCTAGTTAATTAAGTTTATGTTTTGGTCCCCATAAATAAAATAAAAAATATATTTTTATGTAATGGCTGCATCACTTACAACACAAGATAGATGACATTACTAATGTTGCAAGAAATGAACTCGACATTATTGTCCCCTTATAATTAAATAAATACAAAATATCTTATGTTATATTATTTTCAAATTTATATTAGTAAGAAACAAAGGTCACGTGCATTGCATGTGATTGTTTCAAAAAACCTACACGAGTGGCATTAATGTGTCACTCATATTCCAAACAAATAATTACTTGTCTATTATGATTAGTCTTAATTTATCTTTTTGACTTGATGACACGTGTAAATTATTAATAGGGTCGGTCCAAAAATTAACTAAATAAATTTTAATTATTTTTTTACGATTTTAGCACTAAATTCATTGTATATTTGAAATTTTCAATTTAAAACTTAGCAATTTTGGTCCCTCAATTAAGAGTAATAAATTATGATTTTAATTCTTGTGACATCGACTAAGTAGGCTCAGGGGCGGAGCTATTATGATTTTAATTCTTGTGACATCAACTAAGCAGACTCAGGGGCAGAACTAATATGTTGATTGCGAATTTAGATAAATTAAGTAACAACTAAAGTTATAGTAAGAAATTCATTGAGTACATAAAATTATCAATTTAGAATCTAAACACTTATAAAAATTAGAATTTTGAATATATAAATTTTAAAATTTTGCTTTCATCTCTGAGCAGATCTTACTTTTAAATTATTTAAAATATGCATTTTCATCCATATGCTTTGCGAATATTTATAATTTAACATGATTATTGATTAACCCACCACTTAATTATACATGTGTTATGTTAAGTTTGTATAATTACTCTATATATGTTTGTTAAGTAAATATAGTTCTAAAAAGTATTTCAATCAATACATATTTTCTTCCAAAGGGACCAAAAACATGCATTTTAATTATTGAAGGTTAAATGTGTTTTACTAAATATTTCAAGGACTAAAGTCAGAATTTATCAATCATATAAGGATGAAAAGTGCTATTATTCCTAAGAGTTATCTAGTAAACAACTTTTATACATACATTTATATTCTATTTATATACTGATTTCGATTGAACCGTGAAAGCTACAATACATTTGTCATGTATTCCGCGTGATAGTTTATATTCATGGAATTAAAGGACCACCTAAAATTTGTATCTTTTGAACAATATCAAAGACTAATTAGTCTCAAATGGTCCTAATATATTTGTACCTTATCATAATGGTATAATTTTGAATAAAAATAATTTCATTGTATCTAGTCACAAATGGTTGGAATGATGTTGAAAATTCATATAGGAAAAAAAATGTGTACACCACTTAATTATCTTTATAAAAAGATTGAGTGGACATTGTGTTACAAGTAATTTTCAATGAGGTCAAAAGTTATGATAAAGATATTGATAATTAAGACTCTTTAATTCCATATTATAGTAGATAGGTCCCCTACTAGGTGTAGGAGATTACCATTACAATTAAGGTCCCCCTTTTGACTCTATTATTGTACATATAGTCAAAATGTACCAACAAATTTGCTAGATTAGATTAATTTTTATAGTTGTAACTCGTTGTGTTATATTATATTGTATTGTTAGTTTTTATATAGTGTTTATTTTGATTGTTATTTAAATTATATTGGAACATAGTTTAAAGTCTATTCCTAGGTAATAACGAAAAGATCCATTCTATGTAATGAATGATTTGGTGTGATCGCGTCATTATCTTAATATTT
>JAJJBR010002786.1:16762-35276 GCA_022817965.1 Solanum lycopersicoides
GAATAGACTGGTGCCTCATGGCCCTCAAAAGTATATTGCTTAGCCCCTGTCGCGGCATCCCACACCTGTGAACGAGAAATATTTTATCAAATACAGTGCTCATAACCAGTCAACAGAAAAAAGTGAACAGGGTGGAGGAAGTCCGACCCTAACAATCTGAGTCAAAGTACATAACATATCAAACCTTAATAAGCCTGTCATCCCCACAGGTTACAATACAAATCTGTTTGTTAGGGTAGGAAAAGGCAAGATCGTTGACACTTCCTGAATGAGCCTCAATCTGTACGTAAGGCCCAGTCAAAGTCCATATTCATTTAGAAAAAGAAAGCAGGAGGTAAATATTTGGAAGGATTACAAACGGCACATTACCTCAAGATGGTTTCTAAGATCATCGCCACCGTGATATGAGTAGACATGCACAAGGTGCTTAGAGAATGCAACACCTAATAAAGAATCAACAGAGAGCAAAAGGAGAGTTAAGGCCGGTTACTGCAATTCAGTCCAAAAAAAATAGCTTTCAGTAGTATGAACTACTTGAACAAGCTTTATCATTCACAGAAAACTTTAGGTTCCAGGAGTTAATTTCATAATAGCATCCAGACGACTTACCAAACAGAGTACCATCAGGACTCCACATTACACGGTTAACTGATGCAGAGTATTCACTTGCCATAGATGCCTGATTGTCATTCAGATAATAAAACGGTAACTATGAGACTTATAAACCATCCATATGACCATAAATGATAAACAAGTGTGAATGCAATCAACAAGTTCCACACGTACCTGTAGAGCCACTGAACACTGTGAAAGATCCCAAATCTTGAAATTTCTGTTAGCAATCCTCTCCCTAGAACCCAATTCCCAAAGCATAACCTCTCCTGTGACAGTACCAACTGAAAATAAAGAACCATCAGTAGCAGCCCAAAACAAATGTTTAGTTGGTGAAACGTAAAAGTAGATATAAAAATCAAAATGAGGGAAATGAATTAAAGAAAACCGATTTCACTGATTGGAAACTAACCAAGAAGCAGAATCTGCTGCACCGGATGGAAATCCATACTCTTGACTGTTGAACCCTGATTTAGAGTCATGACAAAAGCCTTGGGCAAATCATCTGATGAGTAGGAACTTTGCGCATGGCTTTGTCCGGAGTATCCACCAGGCAAAATATTGATAGGCATATTATTTACCTGTAATCAATTAAAATAGAATCACTGTTTCTCTTAAAAAACGAAAGCATCAAAGAACTTCCTAAAATATGAGCCGATTTGCAAGCAACAGTTTCTATCGTACAGCTCAGTTAAATACATACTAATGTGTAACCAACTCAAGATAATGTAACATACTTCATCTGATAAAGGTCTTGATCTCTTTAACATGTGCTCCGAGTCAGCTGTTTGATAGTCTACTGCTGAGTTATTTGTAGGAGTCCTTGGACGTTTTAGCATAGCTGCTGCTAAATAATTAGCACATAGAGCAAGTATCAGTTTATGGTTCCCAACTCTTAACAGGGGAGAGGGATTGGTGGAGAGAAATCAGTATTTCAGTTTTGCAAATACACTCCACTATATTTGTCAATGAATGGGTAGTCACACTAGTATTGATGGACCTCAATAGAATCATTTCGAGGTTGTGCTATACGTACGATACCTGCTGCATTATTTGGAGTGGTAAAACCTATTGGTCCAGCAGATGCAGAAGGATGAGAGACTTGGGAAGGATTAGTCATCCACCCAGCAAGAGCGTTTTGCAGAGGAGCAGGTGCTTGCTGGAAAGACTGAAAGGAACAAACTTCAATCTCTAATCATTCATGATTTACAAATAAAATTTAGCTAGTTTGCTTTTCTACTTACAGTTACACCATGAGGACCCAAAGCTTGAAAAACCCCTTGCTTTGGAACAGCTCCCATGAGTGGATGAGTTACAGGAGACGGAGCACGTGCACCGTTTGGTTGTGAAGGACCACAAGAATGGTCCACAAATAAGGTCTTTATGTCCGGATTAGGCTTCGGGCTCTTACAAAGCTGATGCTGCCAGTTCAAACTGCAAGAATATTGGGCACCTATGTGTAAGCCAACTACACTATAAATAAAAGAAGATGAAAACAAGAACCAAAACCAAAATGCTAGTATTTAAAAGTCTAATGCTCTCCAGAAATAAACCTCTGGTTGATTAATGTCCGCAGTCTTGCATTCTTCAAGGAAGGAAAGGTCAGCTTATCACGAAAAAGGGGATTTGCTTCTATCAATTTCTTGAGTTCCAGAAGCATTATACCCCTAGCAGACTTAGTATCTCCATATTTAGATAATTGCTCGTTATCCCTGAAAATCATTGCAGACAAATCCAGAACCATTTAAAAATTGACAAAGAACACATTTAAAAGATAGACAAAAGAGATATGGGAGCTAAGATGGCAATCTCTGAGTCAAGTCCTTCCGTTACCTAAAGTTGTCAAGAGTCAAAAGCTGTGTTATTTCTTTGAAAAGCTCTTCATTAAACGCCGAAAACACCTTCAAGTCCTTAACTAGGATCTCAACAGCTTTAGGACGGTCATTCCTAGAAGAAAAACAAAAACAAACTATCAGACATTTTATAAATTATTGAAACACACAACAAGCATCTAAATAGAAAAAAATAAAATAAAAATCAGACTCACCTATCCAGAGCTTCAAGATACTTTTGCTTTCGGATCTCGAAGAAAATTTTCATGGAGTATCTATTATCATCAACCTTAGTGAACCCAGATAAGTACTTTTCCACTTCATCCCATTCACCATTCCCCACCATTTCATCAAAATGCCTCATGTTAAAGTAAAACCCAGATTCTTGCTCCAATCTTCAACACAAAAAAAACATAAAAAAATTATACCACCAAACAAACAAAACCACAACAACCATTATTACAAATCATAAATTCTTCTCATTTGATTGAGTCAAAAATGGTATATATAAAGACAAAAAAAAAACCATTCACATACACAACTAATATAACAAATCAATCAATTCAGCTAATTTCTCACTCAACCCACAAATTCCACAACACTTTAGATCCCCAAACCCAAAACTCAAACAATTCTTCAATCTCCCCACATTTACAAAAATCACAAAAAAAAATGAGGAAAATTAAAAAAACAAAACCCTACTTGTGAACAGCATCTTTGAATTTCTCCTCATCCAGAAACTGTAGTATCAAAAACACAAGCTCTCTACTCAGCGACGACATCTCTCACCTGCAAAAATAAAAATAAAAAAATCAAAAATTCTCCAAATTCAACTCCAACCCATTAAAATTAAACCAATTCCTTACAATTCCCCCAAAACAAAAACTCCATAGATCAAACACAAAACCAAAAAACCCCAATTTTTCCTCAAATTAAACTCACCTAACACCTATTACACCTCATCCCCCCACATATACGTGCATGTACATACATATATATAGAGAAATACAAACCGCCTACAACACACACACATACACATAAACACACAATACCATACATACCTTTGAATGAATGAGTGAGAGACTAAACCAAAAAAAAAAAAAAAATAGATCCAAGGTTTTTTGTGTCTATATATACTATATATATATATATATGAGAGAGAGAGAAACTAGAGAGAGAAACTAAAAAAAAAAGGTAGAATTTTGTTTTATGGAAGAGAGAGAAAGAGAAAAAGACCATGTGTGAGTAGGGCTAGGTGGGGAAGAGACATATAAATAGGAGAAGGAAGGGAGTGATAAGAGCGTTGAAAAATTTATGAAATAAAAGTGATAAGTAAAATGACTTATCACTGATAAGTTATTCTACTTATCAGAAATTTAAGGATAAGTGAATTGACTTATAGACTTGTTTAATACGTCTCTTAAAAAAGGAAGATTTATTTTTATTTATTTAATTATTTTATTTATTCGGCAGAAAATGCGCGAATTTCGATGAGAGTAATTATTCAGTGTTGTCGGCCTTATTGTAGCTTTTAAGGACTCGCACTCCTTTTTTTTACGATTTCGTTTTAATTTAGTTGTCTTACTTTTCCTTTTAAATTTTTTTTTTTTTTAAATGTCATATTTTCCTTTTTTAGTTTTAGAGTAATTTTTCATTGTATTTTTTGGTAATTAACTGTGGATATATTAATAATATATGAATAAATAAAAAATTATTTTTAAAAAATAGCCAGTTATATTGACTCTCGAAAAATGTAATAACAAAATAAAATAGGAACAAATGAACTTTGACTAATATTTTAATATGTATTTTTTTATTATATTGATATGTAAAAAATGATAATTTATAGTACTTTTTGTACAGTTTTTTAATATCTAAAATTTTTTGTTTAAAATATCGAGTTAATGTAATCTAATTTAACCTTGAAAATTAGTCAAACTGACTTTTAAAAAGCGGAATATAACAAATAAAAGTAAACGGATGAAGTGTTTAATATGGGTTTTTTTAATTCGAGTATTTAAGTTATGAATTTAAGGAAAAAAGATTAAATTTTAAATAAATAAAAATTTTATGCTCAGTCAAACTATATTTTAGGAGTAGTAACTAATTAATTATGTTTGGTAGAAAAAGGATATAAGAACGAAAAATATTTATTGATTGACCAAAAATGAGAATTGACATTTTTTTTTCCTTATTTGGTAGAAAAAAAAATATTATGGGAACTAATTAGAAATTACTAGTATTATATTGTTTCCAAGTATAGAAAATATTTTCTTTGGTGTAAAATAATTCACATGAAGTTATTTAATTATTATTTTTTGCCGAATTTGTACTTAATTCATTCTTAATTCAAATTTCATTCTATAAATTAAATGAAATTATGTTAATCTGAAAAAAGGAATTATAATTAGTCAAAAGTTGTTGTTTTTTTAATTTGGAGAAATTAATTAAATTTCTTAATTTAGCTGGAAAGTCAAAGAAGTTAGTGGTTTAATCAGTCCAAATTTTTAAAAAGAATAATTATTTTAAGTTTTTTCTTTCTGGCATATTTTTTGTTTGTTCTGATTTGTTTAGATGCTAAGAATTTAATTTGACTGAATTTAAATTTGAATATTGTATTTTAAAAAAGTAGAAATTTTATTTTTTTATTAAATTGAAAGTGGTATCTGTTTTGAGATTTTATTAATCTAAATCTATGCCTAAAAATCTAATTTACTTAATGAAGTATTTTTTTTTATTAAATAAATTTTTACATTATTAAAAATAAAAAAATAGTTATCGCTCGATTTCATACTACTAAAATAGCATTAAATTTTTCTAACCCCATTGAGAAAAAAGTGATAACAAAATTTATTGTTATTTGACACAATGCACAATCATTGACTGTTATAATAGGGACGTCATAATTATTATTATTATTATTAAATTGTTACCAATTTTGCTTTTATATTTCTTTTGACTGAACAAAAATATTATTTCCTTTTTTATTTATTACTCTATATTTTATTTCGTCTAACAAATGAATTTATTATATGTGCGTTTTGAAATTTGAACATTTAATGCATGGATAAAGAAGAAGCAAATTCTTTTATTTTTTAGGAAAATATAATTTAATGGCATACACCTAAGACTTAAAAGATGACAATATCAAAATCTGTATAAATTTAATATTTAAAGATTTATGTAATTTTTTAATATATATAAATGTAATAACAGTTCGATATTTCCTAGAAAGAAGAATCTAGGATGAGATAGATAAGCTTGCATTTCAATATTTTGTCCGTCTCAAATTATTTATCGTTTTCTGTTGTATATTGTTTTTAAACTTATTCTATTTTTATCAAATTATGTGTTATATTTTTTAAAAAATAATTATTTCAAATTAATTATAAAAATCTAGGATGAGATTAGCTAGCAATTCAATTCCTTTAGCGTTTCAAATTATTTGTCGTTTTCTATTTGCATTTTTTTCTAAAAAGTATTTTATTCATATGAAATCATCTGTTGTGAATTTTAAAAATAGTTATCTCGAATTAATTATTATTTTAAATATTTAGATAAAATTTATTCATTTTTCTATTTTTAAAAAGGGGATGTAAAAGACAAAACGTTAAATAATTAGAAATGAACAAAATAGGAGTGAGTTCAACAATTGTGTCCTTATTCGTGTTTTAAGATACAAAATAATTACTATTAAAATAAAATAGGAAAAAAATACTATCTCAAAACTCTTATAATAATAAATAATTCATAAAATCACGATTAATAATTTAAGACATAAAAGAATATTACTTTTTTGCTTTAGCATTTCCCTTAATTTAATTTTGTTCCTATTTTGGATTTGGAAAAGGAAAAAAAAAATCATTTAATCAAAAGTACCAGAAATAGGAATATTAATTATTATTTTTTGTTTTGTTTTGTTTTTAAAAAAAAAATAGGAATATTAATCACTTACGCATTAGGTGAAATTTATTTTCAGGATCTTGTAAATTGTTAAAAGTCTATGTGCACTCATATTACATTAAATTATTATAATTTTTACGTTACAATTTGAGGCTAGAATTGTATCTATTAATTAATTAAATTTAGTGATAATTGTGTATATAATGATACATATAATATTTTAGTTAAATTGATGAAAATATCATATGTGAGTAAAAATTTTCCAAAGTGAAACTTCATCGAAGTAGCAAAATTTTCTAAATTTGAATATTAATATCATTCTTATATACTCCCATGTTTAATAAGTATTAAATTGTTTAATAAGTCAAATAATGACTTTTACAAAATTTTCTACAGTTCAACATATATTTACATTATCATATAAAAATATTATCTGATAATAAATGCAACATCTGTATGAGAGAAGAGGAATCTATAAAACATATTCTATTTCATTGTCACATTGCAAAAAAATTCTGGTTAGATCTAGGTATTCCTGAGTTTAACATTCCTTCTCAATTACATTGGCTCCAATATTTGAAGAATATCAAATTGCCACAAAATAGTAACATTCAGAACTGGCCTGATTTTTTTCCTTTTGCTCTTTGGAGTTTATAGAAAAATAGAAACTACAATAATTCAACTCTAAAAGATCCCCTCTTCCAACAGGTAAGGTGAGAAACTGTTTGTTAGAATATCATCAATATTCAAATTACTGTCAAAATCTTAAAACATCAGATATCATTAATATAAAATGGATCGCACCCCAAGAAGGTGTTCTAAAACTCAACACTGATAGATGTTTTCAAAGGGAATGTAACAAGGGTGGAACTGGGGGTTTTATCAGGGATTATAGGGGTAACTGGGTAATAGGTTTTTACCGTAACATAATGGCTCCAAATCAAACCATGGCTGAATTAGAAGCCCTTTTAGATGGGTTAAAATTAGTCATAGAACTAAATATTGGTCCTATAGAAGTTGAGATAGACTCCACCGAAGTAATTGAAATACTTCACGCTTCTCATATTAATTATGAAGCTAATGTTAATCTTTGCAGGTTGCTTATGAAGAGGTTGGGAAATTCGTTAGTCCGACATAATTTTCGGGAAGCAAACAAGGTTGCAGACTTTTTGTCAGAGCTAGGTGCCAAGCTAACAATGTCTAAATATATTAAGATATTATCTACACCTCCGATACAAGCACTAAATCTAATTAAGGAGGATAAGCAAGGAGACATAACTACTAGAAAAGTATGTAAGAATAGTTGTAATAAGTTAGCATGTTTTGAAAATCTAGCTGTATTAGCAAATTATGGTGAAAATGTAGAGACCAATAGGTCTCAAAACAATGTAATGTTCTAAATAATTATATATATATATATATCTTAACATAAAAAAAAAACATATATTTACAAAAAATTCTATGAAAGAAAAAATCAAGTAAAGTCACATCTCGAAAACTACTTATGTTATATCGATCATGATCTTTACTAATAAACCAAGTTTAATGGGTCCACGATAAAATCATGTCAATATGTATGTTTAAATAATGTCCATGTCAATAAAAGGCTCAAATAATGACAAGTAGATATTAAAAATTTGTGAAACTTTATCAGACGAATTCATTTCAGTTATGATTCTTGTATACTATTCCATCTTAGATCATAATTCATGTCTATGTAAATGTTAATTAATATATTCTCTTGAAGAGACATCTTAAAAAATTTATGAATTCATAAAAAAATTTCATAAAGAGATCAAAATGTAGTCAAACTTTTCTTGACAACCAAATATGAGAAGGTACATATTTTTCTAGTTCGAGAAATATATCAATAACGATCCTCGAATCATATAAAATTTTAAGAGAAAAGAATTGGATAAACAAATTTGTACTCACAATCGTTATGAATAAAGTTATTATTTCTATTTATTTTGTGATTGTAGTATATTTTCTGTATTTGAAAATCGTTCAAGTCATCATCTTGTTGATAAAGATATTTTAAACCATGATTACAATTTAAAAACCACGTTCATATTATAAAAAGCATGTTAAAGATCATTATTTTAATTGTAAAATCAAAATCAAAATAATGCAAGCTTGTCTGCGCACATACATAAAGCTCTATTCAACCTCATAGTAAAACATATGTTAGAAAGACGCATAATGAAAAATGAACATTCTTCAATAGAGATATAACGATCCAAAATATGCACCCTAGGTGAGATCGATATTTAGAATTACAAGTAATTCCAAGCGAATTCTTGATATTGACATGCTATTATTGAATACGTTGAATATTCAATATAAAGCAAGTGGAAGTTGAAACATGACTAATTGGGCAAAGTAGATGTATATTAAAATGAAATGGCTGAGAAAATCATGAAAAATTTAACAACTAATTATAGTAAGAATAACAATATTATGTTAAATATGCAATATGTATTAAAAGTGAATTATGTATGCAATACATAGTTATTATAATTATTTAAAGTATATTATACTTATTTAGTAAGAAATTAATACATTGTATTATAAGCATATTAAAATGTGTAATAAATATATTATCTATCAATAAAAATTGTATTATATGTGAATAATAAGTTCTTTGTAATATGTATTAAAATTGTATTTTAAATATATTAAAAGTGATCAAATGAAAAGAAATGATATTGCTATATATTTTAAATATTTTTATAATATAACATATTTATGTTAGAGTTCTAGTATACATTATCATGGTATAAAACTTGTATGTATAATATAATCTATAATATTCAAAAAAAAAAATTAACGAAGTTCTGAAATGTATATGGAACTAGTCATGCTAAATTTAATTAATTCTAGGATCATGTGTTCAAAACATGTCAATTTTTATTAAAATAAATTGAAATATGTCAAATCATACCAAAATATTTGTTCAAACCTTGGATTACAAAAACAATAATTTATTTTATTAACATAAAGCAAACAAAATTGATTGTTTCCTTAATGTTTCATATTTTAGGAGATATGATTATTTAAAGTTGACACATATAAAAATTTATATCAAAATTTAACTCATATTTTAGGAAATTATGTTTCCTAAACTTTGTACATGAGTATTCTTCTGACCTTAATTATTCTTCAACTAAAGTTCTTCTCATATTAATGAATTAACTTTTAAGACCTATACACAATTAGAAATTCCTCAATTCGAATTTATAAGCATACAATAAATAATTCGTAACATGACTTATGATTTGCGAGATATGACAAGAGAGAATCGGTACATGTTCCAAAATAATCTTTTAATTAAATATAGGCATACCTTAATTATCACTAAAAATACTCTTAATGAACTAACAACGGTACACAATATATTTGTGCCTATGTATACACAAAGTCGTATTTGGTCCAAAAGTTTGTAAATGTACCGAAATTATATATTAATAAGGACCAAAAATTGAAATATATCACAACTTTATGAGGGATCAAAACCTCTATTATCTCGATAAATTTTATTGAGGTTGATTAAAACTGAGTAGATAAAATTATATTAGATTGAAATTGATCCAGGGGCGGAGCTACCTTCATAAAAGGGGGTTCATCCGAACTCCCTTCGTCGAAAATTATATTATTTATACATGATTAAAATAAGTTTAGATGTATATATAGTAGATGTTGAACCCCCTTCGACTATCTATTTTACAGATTTCGAACCTCATTATTAAAAATTTTGGCTCCGCCTATGATTTAATCGATTCGTTTTTGTTGGATAACAAATAATATTTAAAATGTGTGCAAAATTTATTATTCTCGAAAGGAAAGAGGAATAATGATGGTCTTTATTTGAGTTATTTTATAATTTTGTTGTCTAATTCAGCTGGTTGGTCGTATGGGGCTGTCTACATAGTAATTCCAACTCAATTTAATGTCAATTTTCTTGGATTCTTTTCTGGTCTAATTTACTTTTCGTCTCAAATTATATGTTATATTTTTTTTACATGTTATTTTTTTTGTTTAACAATAATTATTTATTATTAATTTTGTACACTTTTTAAAAATTTATAAGTAGAAGGTAATATTATTATATTGCTATTTAAATATAAGAAATACAATATCTTGAAAAATATAATAGAAAAATAATTATAATTAATGATAAAGGTAATTTGTAATAGACAAGTACTATTGAACATCCTAAAATATTCCATCTGTCCCTATTTAGTTATTCACTTTAGAAATAACGCACATATTAAGATAGCAATAATTCACATAGTAAAGTTATAATTTTACCCTTATTTATTATAATTTCCAAAATGATGAATTAAAACTTGGAAATTTTCAAGAAATTTAAATGAGGGTATAATAGAAAAAATAAATTTGTTCTTTCTTGATTTGTAAAAATGGACAAGTAAATAGGGACAACTAAAAGAGAAAATATGTACAAGTAAATAGAGACAGAGAGAGTATATAATTTTATTATTTTTATTTATGTTTTTTCTTTATTTAATAAACAATAAATCAAAAAGTTAATTAATTTTATAATTTTTAAAATAAGAAATAAGTTTAAAAAATTACCCTAGATACTGTGTGACCAAAAAAATATTATTTATTTAGTGTCCATTTGAATTAACTTATTTTTAGATGTTTTTGACTTTTAAAACTTTTATATTTTGAAGTGTTGGAAAAGTTATAAAAGTGTTTTAAAGCACTTATTTTTATGCCAAAAAGGTTTAAAGATAAGTCAAGTACTATTTACTTTTTTAACTTTTTATTTATAAGTTATATTTTATAATAATTTATCATGCAATTTTATAGATTTTTGTTTATTTGATATGATTGAATAAACAATTGGGGCTATTTTAATAGTTTTATAATTTATGGAATTTTTATGTTTTTGAGAAATATACAACACAAAAATTTCATATCGCATGTCCAAACAATACATCAATTTCATCTCATGATTCCATATCATGATATCATGTCACATGGCCAAACGAAATACAATTGTTCTTAATAGGTTTCTCTGTTTAATATCAGCAATAAAATTTGATTAAGTTCGAATCAAACATTGCAGAACTCATTTTTAAAGACAAAACTCACAACGAGATATTTTTTATTCTAAAATTTATAATTAAAAATAAAATAAAATAAAACAAATGCTAGTTCGTAATTAGAGTTGTAAATACAACTCTTTTTTTTTTCCCTAGTAACATAAGTAAACTCTCTTATAATTATTATGCCATCATGAAGTTTCCTATGAACACTGCCAAGAAAAATAATTCATGGTGGAAATGAAAAAGAATAATTGTTTTGGAGTTGTTTTAGTTTTATGACGTTTTTGGGTTATTATATTTTGAAGGAAACAAGTCAAGAATATTACTGTTGAATTGGTGTAGACTATGCCGCAGTGAATTTGAATCTCTTATTCGCATTTCAATCTAAAAATTTATTTTTTCCTTTTTGTCATTTTATTTTCAGCTATAATTTATTATATTTATGATATATAATGTATAATTTAATATTTTATAATTTTATCCATATTATAAAGTAAATATAAAATGGAAAACGAATCAAGGTTATTTAAATGCTTTACTACCGTAAAACTAGTTACCATATAAGTTTTTTTTTTTTTTTATAAAGTTCGAAATTTAAATGATAATTTTTTTTAAAATAAATAAATTAAAATAATGGGGAAAAAACATTAAAATAAATTATTTATAGCGCATGAAATTCAAAAATTATTTATGAATTGACAAATCACAAACTAGAAATTTAATGTTTATATGGGTCCCCCCAAAGAATTATTGGAGTTCGGAACCTAATTAAGCCAAAAAAAAAAAAAAGTAACCAAAATAAGCCACTATTTTAGAATGTAACTAAAATAAGCTTAGTGGAAGAAAAAATTCCACTTTATCTAATATTTCAAACGTTTTCCGTTAGTCCATAACGGATGTATTTTAATATATAACGGAATTATTTCTTACACTTTATAAAATGTAAGTTTTTCTTACACTTTGTAAAGTAAAACTTTTTCTTACACTTTATAAAGTGGAAGAAAAACTTACATTTTACAAAGAGGAATATTTTTCAAGTTTTTTCTCCTTATGATGTTTTTGTAATGTTTGTGATACAATTATATTGATTTGACATATCATAAAATAAAAAAATTAATAACCGATATCATATATTTCTTTCATCAATTTATAAAAGAATAGGGTATAAATAGTATTATTATGATTATAGTCGAAAAATACCTACTTCATTTATCACAAGGACAAGCAAATTTTGGAGATGATTATCTATAATGACGAATCGTTGATTGATTTTTTGAGGGTTCCAAATAATTACATAAATCAAATCAAGTTAACAATACTTGAAATCTATGTTAGAAAGGAGCCTAAGACTAGCCAACAATGTTCTTCTTTGTCGGTTGATGTTCATCCCCGATTAGAAAATCATAATAGCGTTGATGAATTTCCGATAACTTAATCTACTAATTTTCTAACATGAATCATTATCAAAATATTCTTACCGATCGATATGATTTTGATTTGAACGAAACTATCTATGAAAGTGACTGGTAATACTCAATAATTATATTTCGATCAGTATTTGTTCATTTTGTCGATTATTTATTAATTTATATTATTATTATTATTATTATTATTATTATTATTATTATTATATATTTTGTAGCGATTTACTTCAGCAAGATAGGAATATTGCTTCAAGTTATGGACTAGATATTTATTTTGGTCAGTCCTCACAGTTTGAAATGATGGAAAATGTTGGGACATTCTCAAATTTTCATGTCTCGCCTATTTTTATGTTAATGATTATCAGTATGTTCAACACTTGATTTTTTTATTTAAGTTAATTGCATGTGATATATATTTATATTTTTTTTTACATATATAGGGAAAATATCTCAATTGTACGACAAACATTACAAAAGTATCATAAGGAGAACAAAACTTGAAAAATATTCTTCTTTGTAAAATGTAAGTTTTTCTTCCATTTTATAAAGTGTAAAAAAAAGTTCCATTTTACAAAGTGTAAGAAAAACTTACATTTTATAAAGTGTAAGAAATAGTTCTATTATATATTCAAATATACCCGTTGTGGACTAACGGAAAACATTTATAATATTGGATAAAGTGGAATTTTTTCCACTAAGCCTATTTTAGTTACTTCCTAAAATAGTGGCTTATTTTGGTTACTTATATTTTTTTATGGCTTATTTAAGTTCCGAACTCGAATTATTGATTATAGGCATTATAATAAATTTCTTAAAATAGGTTATTTGAAAAGGTGTCAACATTTTATTCAACATGAAATTTGAGCCACTAAAAAATGTAAACTCTTCTTTCATTATTTATTTTATCGTATACATCCTAGTTTTTGGCCCCAAATAAAGAAAGCTACTAATCGAATAATTGTTATGCAAATCAATAATTATATTTTCTTCTACAAAAGTATCATTTAGTTTTTTCGAAATCGTGAATTTATTTGGATATTTCTATCTTCATAAGATAAAAATAAAAATTATATATTTCATGCCATTTCAGATCTCAATCTCTCATTTGTAGAGCTGTTAAAATGAGTTTAGGTCATGGGGCTGACCCAACACAACTTGTTATTGGGGCAGGGTTGAGATATGATTTTTTAAGCACATTTAAAACTTAATAAGTCCGGCTCATATAAGCCTTTGGCGCTTGAGGCTTGATTAGGGTCCGGCCGAGATCGGCTCATGGGCCAAAACGTTTTATTTATGGTAACTTATAATAATCTCAGTAGTATATAATTTAATTACTTAAATACAAAGCTATGTTGTAATATTATGAATTTTATCAGATTTTGATACGTTCAAAATACGTGTGTCTCGAAATATATGGACTCAAAATTAGGTTAATGTATTTTTGGTACACTCTATCCAAATAGATCTACAAGTATCTAGGATACAAAGACAATTCTTGCGCTGACGTTCCTATCGAAAATAAATCAGTGGAGCCATGTCGGTACGACTGAATATGCGTTAGAAAGCTTCCCTCAATCTTGATTGTCACTCTCTAATCTCACTCGCGTATCTGATGTGTGGTGTGCGAGATACATGCTAATTACACTAAAAAAAAGTTTTGTTAGTGTTACTGAAATAACACCATTATTTGCCATATTTTGATTTGAATTTCTTCTCATATTCTTGAAACAATACCATTGTTTGCCATAGATCTATCAAAAAAAAAAAAAGATGATATTATCAGTATTGGGTTATTGGAATTACCAATTTGGAAAAAAATGGTTGTATTATTTAACTATTCGTTTGGGATTCAATTCAGTTATTAGTTTAGCATATATATATAATATTAATATGCCAAATTAATATTTTTTTAAATCTCAATTTATGTGGCATTATTAATTCTGATCACAAATAATATTATTATGTTGATTTGTTAAAATAAATAAGTAAAATAAACATTTATTTTACTATAAAAATCAAGTAAAATGAATCGACGAGATAAATATATTCCAATCTTTCATGAAAGTACATGTGTTTGTGGCTTTCCCTACACCATTCATTCAGAAGCTAAGGTGAAAATTCTCTTGCTTCCTTTTCTGAAGAATTAATTTTGAAAAATTCAAATGTTTGAATATTTGATTATTTGCTACTAATATGAGTTTAAATTTTTATTCATTTTTTTTAAAAAACTACTGTTACTACAAGTTTAATAACTTTTACACTGTGTTTGGATCATTATTATCTATTGTATTGTATTGTATCGATCGTTACTATATCTATAATGTTATTTTGATTGTTACTTAAAATGTATTGTACTATATTGTTAAATTTTGTTGTTACGTAACAATAAAAAACCCTATTTTATGAAACAACAAATTTGGTGTGTTCCCATTGTTACTTAATTTCTTTTTCCAATTATATCTTTACATAATATATGAAAAGACTATTTTACCCTTTACCTTAATTATTTAAATCTAGTCAAAACTCCCACCCTAGAATAATTAAGGATATTTTAATAAATTTATAAATTACAAAAAAGTACGATATAATCAAACCAAACAATCAAAATATTATCAAACAACAACAAACAATACAACCTAGCTAAACATTGTATCTATCATACAATACAATACAATAGAGTACAATATGAAACAATGGGTAACAATGATCCAACACAAAGTGTTAAGCATTTTGATATTTTTTAAAAAGCTATGTAAATCTAGTTAAAAGATAATTTTGTTTCATGTGAATAAGCTAAGATTTAAATTTTATATATACTAAATTTTAGAATATTTAATATCACGTATTAGTTACTGAATATTCTCTCTATATATATATATTTCTTAATACAAATACATAGATTATGATTTAATTATGTAACATCATAAACTTTTTGTACCTGAAGAATAATTTAAATATGTAACACCAAAACCTTCTTGCACATCAAGAATTATGCTTTCTTTAATTGGAAGTTATCAAGAGCAATTGTTTATTATTTTCCATTACTTTTTACCTTTTCAATCTTTTGTCTTTTGGGGTGAGTGGTAGAGGCGAAGAAAAAATTTTAATCTTATGACGTATGAATTCTTAATTTTATAACAACTTACGTGTGTTAATAACTAGATTTTAAATTTAATTTCATAAACTTATTTACACAAATACATTGTCTAAATAAACATTGTTAAGTTCAGGTGGACTCATATCTATATTTCTAGGTCCCTTAGTGGCTGCTTAATGTAACACTATTATTAGTACAATAGTTAGCATATGGTATCTACATTAGAGTTCGATTAAATCTGAATTTATATCAAAAAGTTTTATATTAGGAATAAAACGCTTTCTAACAAAGGCGACTCCGTACCTAAAGAGATTCAGACATGAAACTTCTGGATAAGAATGAAAAAGATATTTATCACTCCACCACAACCCTGACGGTAGTTAACACAAAATTTAGTGCTCCTCAGCAACCTTATGTACTATAATATGTAACTTGTCTCATTTTAATCATACATATTTAAAGTGAAACATTTTTGTTGTTTGATGAAATGACACTTCCCCACTAAATTTAGTAAATTGATGTGCTTGGTGGTGACTGGTGACTGGCTATTAAAACATCCACTAACTCTATTATTTGCTTAATCAACAAGGGTTGACTTCTTTTATTTCGAGTTTGGTGTTTGCTACACATATTGAAATTCAATTAAATTTAAATTCGTATTAGAAAATTTCACGTTAAAAGGAAAAACGTTTTCTAACAAAGGCGACTACGTACTCAAGGACTTGAACCCTACGCCTCTTGGTACAAGGGTTGACTTGAGTGTCCTTTAGGTAACATGAATAAAGAGGATAATATAAAGGAAATTAAAAGTTCTAATTTCTTTTCTTCTTTCTTTTAAATCTAATCAAGTAAATCAATTACTCAATTTTTTTTGGTTGAAAGAGGATATAAACTTTAGATAAAGTGCCCTGTATATAAATCATAAAAATTCGGAGAAAAATGTTTAACCGACCAATTTTTGTAAGTTGCGGATCAAGTATTTTACTACGAACAAGGCTTTGTAATGCTATTGCATCCATTGTTCCTTCGCGATAATGGGTTCAAAATTCGTGTATATAGATATTTTTTTCTGAGATATGTTAAACATATCGAAAAAGAGCGTAAACAACTTACCTTCTCTTGTCCCACACATGTTAAAAAAAAATCACCAATTTTATGTTCAAACCCTACCAACACTTTCTATAGAATCTTACCCAACACTTTGTTCTTCTTTTCCCTTTTCCTTCTTTTAAGTCATTTGTTGAGTTTGCCTTTTCTCTTTTTTCTCCATTTGTTGCTACAACTTTTCAAGATTTAGATGCACACTATTATGCACCTTAAAAGTACTTTATTGTCCTAAAAAATGACAATCCCCACTAAGCCAACCCCAAACAGGGCTTTATTAGTCTTTTTTTCCCCTCTATAACATTCCAATTTTATCGAGGATTAAAGTAAAAGCTTAGTAGGTGGTCAAGACTTATCTAGTTTCCTTATCAGTATTATTGTTGTTACTCTTCTACAGTCTATTTCTTCGATTTTAGTATTACATGTTTCATTTGTTAATATCATTCTCTTCTTCATTGTTTTTAACCCGACTTCTTCACTATTGTATTTTTCTTTACTTGCTTGATTTTTGATATGCTTACTTAAGCCGAGGTTGTATAAAAAATAGCCCTCTTTACCATGTAAGATAGGGATAAGGATACATACACACACACCCCTCTCACCAACCTCTCCAGATCGCACTTGTAGAATTACACTGAACGTAAGAGAGAAATCGATTAAGCTCCTTTGAAGACATCCGATAAAATTGGAACGCTACAACAACAATATATCCAAGAAATTAAAAATGCTTTTCATTTGACAAGCATTTTGATGTAAAATGTGTATCACATGTATAGGCAAAAGGAAAGAAAACCTATTTTTCTCATTACAAAGAAGGAAAAAAAACTCTCCAACTTATAACAGCTAAAACATGTGCAAATTTGAGTGGAAAGACAACACTAATGTCTAAGTAGCCGTGTCTGTATCATCGTGGTGATCGCTGACAACCTCCTGGGAGAAGGAATCGGAACTTACCTGCGTTTTCAATGACGTGTGTTGGAAGATGAACCGCGGATGCTGATCGAGGTATTGATCCCATTTTCTTGATCAATTCATGAAAAGAATACTCCTCAGGTAACATGTCATAAAGATCATCTCCCTCACATATGAGCTTCTGAATCCTGGAATACTTTAGGAAGTTTGTACGTCGAACTCTGTCTGCATGACTGTAACCAGTCATTTTGACTACGAAATCTTGCAGATTCCGAAAGCAAAAGCTGCAATGCCATCCTGCATCAGAAAGTATAATATCTGATTGCGGGAATGTCTATATTTCGTCCACCTGTTGTAAATATGAACACTGGCACGCCAGCTACTATAGTCCACAGGGAACTCGAAAGAGTACATGTAATGTCTAAGTTCAAGATGCATCACGGGAGGCATACCGTCACACCACTGAAGTAGTTTAATAGTGTGGTGGCTTGGGATTTCATCGGTATCTGACATAATGAGAAGGTCATCTTCAAAGATACCAGCAGCATGAAGTAA